>JAVYIG010008006.1:25000-94415 GCA_035222895.1 Strongylocentrotus droebachiensis
CTTACCCGTCGTCAAAATCCAGAAGCAAAAAAGCGATCGATTTCGAAAAAAACTTCACAGACAGCTAGCCAGCTCAGCTAGCTCAGCGCGCATGCAACAGTGACACTTCAAGCCATGAATGCCGCTCCGCCTCCACGCACGGCCGGCCGTGAGCTAGCTAGAGACAGCTAGCGCGATCGTACCAGCTGCGAGCTTATTCGCGCTCTCTCTCTCTAGCTCTGCAGGCCGCACCGACAGGCCTTTGCTATTCTCTGATTGCCGATTGGTTGAATCACGCCAAATATGACGTCATTATTCTAGGGAAATGAACACGTGCGAATCGGAATGGAATAAACAACAGGGATTTTCTAGTAAGTACAAAAAGTCAAATGTTTGATATTTATTCATAATGACTGTTAATGATTGTGAACATATTATTTAAAACTCGCTGCTCATATAAATCAGATGAATGTTTTTGTCTCGTTTTCAATTTATTACTGCGGTCTCAAGATCCGACCGAGCGAGTCATTTTGATAATAGTATCGAGACCCCCAGAATATAAGCCGTTGTTGTTTTGTTTTCATGGTTTTTCGCTTTAAAGTTTTGGGCAAGTGGAAATATTGTTTGGGCAAGTAAATTGAAAACCCACTTGCCCGACAGGGCAAGTGGTGAAAAAAATTCTTGTAGCACCCTGCCTTACGAAGAGAAAACAAATTAATGGCGACTCAAAGAATGCATTGATGATAATTTGTGTACCTCACTTCTATGAAAGACAGTATATGCCTGCAGATAAGTCACTGAGGGGCCCTAGGGCTTAAGTCCTATCAGAATAAAATAAACCAATGACATTCACGTCAATGATGACGTTCAAATTGCAGATTTCAGGTGTTGCGTTCTCTTTGGGCCACTCTCTATTGTATTTTTGCATACCGGTAGAACTTTTCTTTTGATCTGATTTGCTTACCTCGTACATTTCTCTGTCCCTGATGTGAGATGGCAATTGACAAAACAGAAAGACGTTCCGTTGAATGAGAAAGACACACCAACAGCGCCCTTATTACCTATATTGTACAAAAGAAAAAAGTAAACGGCAAAGCTGTTCTTAAAATGTAATCGGTATTATCAACTGCGGCAGATTAGTTGATTATCAACTGAGGAAAATACTGGATAAGTGATCAAGTATGTTATTTAAATCATTTTTCATGTACCGGGATGCATAAATGCAGCATTCCAATGGTACACAGGTGCAGATGGAAGTTCTTATATCAACAGGGAAAACAAAAATTATGAATGAAGCATCTTATCACCTTGAGAGTGATTACTCTAAAATGAACAAAATGGGATTTCTTCATATTTAAAGCCTGTCTGCACTAGTTTGGCCAGGGGGATTAGACCTCCCTGCCAGGTCACTAACAGGTGGTTATCTCATCAAATCAGCTCTCAATTAATGTTAAAAAAGGGGGATCATTGGGGACCAACAGGCACCAATTAGACATTGTTTGATATATAATAATAGGCATTGTTTGCTATATAATAATAATAATAATACATTATATATAGAGGGTGCAAGTAGCTATAAGCAGTACAGTGGGGCTTTAAAAGATCTAAGCATATTCAATATTTGATGAGGGAAGACAAGAAGCCACCATCATAATTGATTGTTACCCATACAAGGCATTTCAGCTGTAAAACAAAAAGTCCTATTTTGCACGCTGCTCCGAATATGAAACCGGAGCAGGAAATATTTGCCATAGTGCCCTCTTCCGGGATTTCCCCGTAGACCACTGTACTAAATCAGAAGGCAATATCCTGCCATATTCCACTCTTTCTTGTACTTGTCAATGCGCTTTTATTAAAGTGCATACGGGCAGTATTGTGTATGCGTTATATAAGTGTACGCACAGTAACAATAATTATGTCACAATTACATTTTCATCTCTGGACAAGATAAAGGGAAATACATGCATACACGGTGATTAAAAATCATGCTTGATACCAAAGTTGTATATCATTTGTAAAAAAAATGTCTTGTAAAGGTAACAATAATTATTAATGGGTGTTTTTGTTATCATGTGCCAACTACGACTGGTCAATTTCATCGTTTCTGTTGAATCACCCATTTATCTGTGACCCCTGAACTTACCCAGTGTGTTGGCGATACCAGTCTTAACGGAGGACTCCCTTACATGACTGATGCGATCCTGATGTTCAGGCTTGACAAGTACTGCTATTCTAATGCCCCATAGTGAACACACGGTCACCTGTAGAGAGAGACAGAGAGAGAGAGAGAGAGAGACAAAGAGAGAGAGAGAGACAGAGAGACAGAGAGAGAGAGAAGGAGAGAGACAGAGAGAGAGAGACAGAGACAGAGAGAGAGACAGAGAGAGACAGAGAGAGACAGAGAGAGAGAGACAGAGAGAGAGAGAGACAAAGAGAGAGAGAGAGAGACAAAGAGAGAGAGAGAGACAGAGACAGAGAGAGAGAGAGAGACAGAGACAGAGAGAGAGAGACGGAGAGAGAGAGAGAGAAAGAGAGAGAGAGAGAGAGAGAGAGAAAGAGAACAATACTAGAATAAATTACATACTGAGAGCTATATGTAGTAGGACATGTTGTGACTTGTCTGACATCATTGTGATTTCAAAGTGACCAGGTGGGTGTTTCACAAAGATCCTAAGTAGAACTTAACTCTAAGTTGGACTTAAAAATTATGGAGAGCCACTTGTAGCCATAAAATGAAATACATTCAAAAGCAGAAATTCAAACATTTTAGAATTTTCATAAATTCCACATCAAGAACATGAAATCACCTTGATAATAGAAAATATGAATGATTTGAATCATCATTTTATGCCTTTTGAAATAGCTTTTTACAAATATTTTCAAAGATGCTTTAAATAGTTTTCCATAGTTGTTAGTCCAACTTAGAGATAAGTTCAACTTATGATCTTTGTGAAACACCCCCTAGAACTTTTCTGGGATGACAGCCCATCTCAATCCCACATATATCATCCCAAATCAGTATATTAAGTGAGTAAGTAAACCTCACTTCAATGTATGCCTTACCGCTGGGATATCCTACATGCGTTATGTGGTGATTCTACACATCCAGCCCAATCATACTACAACCATATCCCACATACAGCTTTTCATGCAAGTGCATCAACCCTTTCTCACGTACCACAGAATATTCCTTTTCTCCAGGCACCCTGCATATGTTTTGTATCTCTGCTTTGAGTCTGTTGACCCAGTCCCTCTCACTGAGCGTGCTCTCCTGCGTACCGATGACATAGAGGTCGTGAGGCATGTAAACCAGACGACTGTCCCTCGTCTTCCCATCCCCCTGGCACGTCAGCCACGTCGTGATGCAGTTTGGAGGCGGGGCATCACCTAGTGGGAGGTGACAAAATATGAAAAAAAAAATTAGAATTTAGAGACTAAAAGATAGCAAAATGGTGAGGCTTAGATAAATACGATTAAAGTTCATGTATATCAAGAAAGTGTCTGGACAAGGAATGAGAGGTGCAACACAAATGGCAGGTGAAAGAGTTGCATGGGGTGCTCTTGTGAAGACCACAGCAGCGCTTTACAGCGCCACCTGAAGTTGATGATGATGATACTTTTTTGGGTATGCCTCTGAAATTTTTCAACAAATTTCTTTGATTTTTATTTGATACATATCAAGACACTGGCAATAGTCATTAAGATGTTTTCCAGTTTTTTTTTACTCCTTAAGAGGAAAACGAAACAATTGAGAGATGAAAGATAAATTCCCTGCCTGCATGACCCGGCACACTGTGATTTCTACAACACTTTGAGAATGCTGCATGGAAAGCTGTGAACAAAAGATCTTAAATAGCAAGGAACTATATTTATAGAAGTGACCTTTCAGATATTTACACTGAAATTCATGGAGGGAACATCAAAAGATCTTACAAACGTATTTTGGAAAACAAACCCATTCACAGGTAATTTAAAATTACACATGTTATAATAAACTTCATTTGACACACTTGTAGATCTTGACTAGAGACTCACCCATATTCCATGTTCCAATGAAGACAGAGATCTGATCCACTTCCTTGCTCTTAGAATGAACCATCTTCATGTACTGTAACATCTGACAAAATGTCTCTCGTTTCTGTGTAGAAGATAAAACCAAAGCAGACATTACCATATGTAGAATGAACAATTGTTTCCCTCTCTCTTTTGTGTCTATACACTTGACATAAATGGCCCGAATTCACAGGGGAGGTTTACATGTAACCCATGGTTTAAAATTAGCGTTAAATAAGCGCAACACAGTCAAGAGGTCCAATATTAGACGCGCACAAGGCAAGGTACGCTTATTTTGCGCCTATTTTTAAGTCTATATTTGGCAGTTTTCTCTTTATTCATATGATTTGAATCTTAAAGAAGCCTACAGTACATCTTTTGCTCTGTAACATCTGACACTTTAAATCTTGTTTCCAATAAAGAGGCACAACCATATAAGACATTAGCAATATGAATTCTTCATTTGCCAGGAACTAAATCTCTGGACTGCAAATCCATTTTTGTCAAATAGGCACTGTATATGTGATAAAAGTCTACTAAGGCACTCTGTTGAATGTTCTGAAAGTCAAGCAAAGCAGAAAAAAAAAGAGTGAATGATAAGGTTATCCCTTTTTCCTCAAGGCGACTAGAGAGTAATACTATGACCCTGTCCTTAGCCAAGCTGCCCTCCAGTGCTGAAAGCATTAAAGAGGTTACTCCACACTCAGTATCCCTTTACTACTCCTGGGTTGAGAGTGGCAACTGTAGATCAATGTCTTGACGAGTAATAATAATTCTTACATAGCGTTTATATCCACCAAACTGTGGTACTCATGGCGCTTAAACATCGTTATCTCTATTATGGCCGAGCCGCAAAAGAAACTAACGCTCCAGCATTTCAGCCATCAATTTATATCCGGATGTTGAGTGGCAAATGCTGATTGATGTCTTGTTAAAAGATGCTAGTTCTATGCTGGGATTTGAACCCTTAACCTTATGACTGAAAGTCAAGTGAATGAATCCCTTACCTTGGCATCCTCAAAGGCATACTCCTTCTTCTTTCCGTTGCTCAGTTTGATGGCTAGCTTGGTGTTACTCGTCTTGGATTTGATCAGCTGGGCAACTGAAAATGACAAATTAATCAAAAATTTAATTGGAGATGTAACGCAAGATGGATTGACTGTCATGAAATTAAATGTTAACAAAATGAAAAAGAAAATTGTCATTAATGAGCAGCATGTAAACTGTTGCTTACCGGTATCTTTGATGTTTGTTTCATTTCCATTTACCTCAAGGCAATAGACAGCCAGGAGTCGGGCTTGAGAAGGTTTACAGAAGTGGATGAAAGATTGCCAGGTAATTTTTTAGGCTGGAAGAAGCTCAAACTACATGTCGTGATTACCTCAATCAATGAAAGTTTTCGGTACCCCAAAAGTTTACAGAGTATATTTGCCAATATTCAAGCAATTCATGAGCAAACTCACACATGATCTTATCCGTCAGTTTTTTTCAAAATGAATAGTTATTTGAAATGACACACAAATTACAAGTGGGGCTTAATTTTATACCTTTATCATGAGTCAATAGCTGGACATCTTCATTCATCTCTTTGCCCGTTATCTTGGCCACCACCAGATGACCGGTTGCGAGGTCAACGGTCAACTTGACCTTTGGATGGGTCAAGGATGGAACGTTGAGTACTTTCACCTGAATAAGACAATAAGAAACATGTAAAAACATTTTTATACATTGCAGTAACAAATGGGCATAGACTTATACCTCTATTCACAAATCCATCATGTACATTAAATGAATGCATACTAAAATAAAACTCCTCCACATTAAACTATAGAAATTACTTTAAAAAGCTCTGAAAGCTGCAGAATACAGGCATTACTATGCAGACGCCCATTCCAAGACTCAGATGAAAGAGAAGAGGATTTGTCATGGTAACCAAATTCATAATGTCAACCCTGGACCACAGTATACCAAACCTCAACCCTAACACTATACCTTACTGAAAACTATTATTGCAATCAACACCCTACATCTTTGACAAAATAAAACTGAATCATTGTTGCCACAGCAAAAATTGTTCTCTGCAATAATCCAGAACAATCAACATTATCAGGATTCTGTTCTGAAAATAATGTCTCCGTACCTCGAACGGCGTTGGAAGAATATTGCGTGTGGGTAGATCCCGGACGTCCCTGTCGCTGAAAGAAGGAAGGTTGTCTGGGACCGGCATGTACGTAGCAGGCTCATCATCATCATCCTCCTCATCTCCTGGCTGAGGGGTTGCCTTGGTAACCAATGTGGAGGATGGGCTATGGGAGTCCATGCTGGGCTTGTAGAGGTCACGTAGCGTCGCCTTGACCTGGATACAGTTAATTGAGGACACATAAAATAAGTAAGGAAACCCAACCTGTCTTACAAAACAAACTAGTTGTCATACTAGTTGTTAACAAATTAATACATTTAACTTCCTCATGATTTTAAATATAGCCAATGTTTTTTAGGATAACAATAAACCTGCCAACTTTTTGTACACTCAAATTTTCAATACATTGTGATAACCTTGTAGACAGAGCAACCAACCCTTTGACCTTTCAATGTTCAATGTGTATCCATTTCCTGACTTACACAACCAGCACTTGAGTGTTAACATATCAAAACTGATTTTGATTCAAATAACTCTATTATGATAATCTGAAGAAAAAATATACCAATTCCTAGAACTACAAAGTTTATTTGACATTGACATTAGCTCACCTTTGACTCAAGACTTTTGACCTGCTTCTCACATTCTGCAAATCTCTTGTATAGGTTCTCAGGACTGCTCTCTACTGGGGACTGCAAGAAAAAGAGTTATAAAAAGCACAAATTATTTTATATTTAGAAGATTAGGTTCCAGGGGGAGTCCACTCTCATATAAATTTGGCTTCAATGGAAGCACAGAAAAATATAGCAACAAATCAGTGAAAATCCCATACATGGTCTTGGTGGTGGTTATTTTACCTGGCTGCTAAGAAAGCATAAATGCTTGTAAGTAAGCAACCAGACGGCTGACGGCTTTAGGTCCTCTCTGAGGGACCTGGTAATGAGGATTAATGCCTTACCAAAAGGCACTAGCGCATCGCCTTGGTTTTGAACCCGGGTCACCGGATCACGAGACCACTGCTCTACCGACTAAGCTATCGCGCCTCCACATAAAAGGCAAGTTACAGAGTTTTCAAGTTGCAATCAATAAGACACAAATTGGCAACTCTTTGATTTACCTTGTGAACATCTTCTTCATAAGTAATTGGTGTAAACTCAAAATGTCATTCATTATTTTCTCAAATGATAACATTCAATTAAATCTTCTCCAATAATAACACTAAACTATATCTTTATCCTTAATTCGACACATATTTTTAACACTCCCACTATGACATACAGTAGGTATAAAAAACACAAATAGAAATTCTTGAAACTTATGGGGGAAGTGAAAAGACTTACATTATCTGGGAGGACAAATTTCTTATTGGAGGGGAGTTGAACATCAAAGAGACACTGCATAGCATCCAGTTGGAGTTGGAAAAAGTTAAGTTGCCTGTACAAATGAGAGATAAAAAGAGAAAAGAGTTTTGATTTTAGTTTGTTTGCAAAGAACACTACAAAAACTTTATGAAAGCAACCAACAACAAAACAACGAAAAATGACAGAAATGACAATACTGTCAAGCAGTGAAATAGGAGAAGCAACCCCACCCCACCCCTTCACTCCAAAACCACAGTCAATTCAACCTGTCCTTCTTGTTTAAATTTGTACACACTTACCAATAACATCCTTTGCTCTATCCCTTTTCATTTTATTCATAAACCTCATTCTGTGCCATCATTTATTTGTTTAAAATTGTGATATGTAATACTTCATTTTGTTGTCAAATTAGTCATAAATTATCTCTTGAACACATAAAATTCCCAATCAAGTACCTAGTACAAATTCCAGGAAAAATGAAGCCATTCATAGTCATAACACAAATTTCAGGACAAAATGTCATGGGTGGGATTTTCCATTCATGGGTAGTCTCCAAGCACAGACTCTTATTTGACACTTTTCCACAATTCCTATAGCATTGAGCAGAGCCTAAACCTGTCACTTTCTGGCTGTGTCTGGAGAAGCTCAAGTACAGAGCCAATTGTAGTCTCACTTTGCAGACACTGTTATGCACAACGACAGACAAGGGTTTGTGCCTGCAAACTATAGAATGGGTTGATTAAAATCTACCTTCATAATCATATTTTCATTTCTTTTCAGCAGTCTACTTGTTAATCAACCCCCTATGCAACCCAATACAATGCTTAATCTCTCCAAACCTCAAACAAAATCAGAAGGGGCATTTACAGTGCAAGCAAAATCCATTGTTTTTTTCTCAAATTTCAGAGTTTTGTTGGAAGTTGCTAGACAATTACGACAGCATGAAAATTTGATATCATTTATATTTTCCACTAACTAATTTGTCTTGCTTTCAAGGCTTTAAAGGCTAGCAGAAGACTATTATAGCTATGCTCATTAACCATATCATATAATACACAGATAAACAATTTTACCAGAGACTCATTGAATAGGTCTACAATGATCATTGCCAGTACGGTAATTGTACATTTACAGTAAGCAGTCTGAGAGAACAATATCACGACATCTGCTGTTTATATGCATACAGTGACAAGAGGAAATTACAAAATAATTCCCCTTTGCTTTGCTATCCTTTCCCTATCCTCTTCAATACATATTGAATTTGCATCGAGTACTTTATTCTTCTCGTATTGTAAGGAAGTGGTTTGATGATAATAAACAATGGTCTTAGTATTAAAGGGAGTAGTTAACTTTTGAAAATGACATTGTCATAGGAGTAGTGTAAAATATAATCAATTTGTTGAGAATGTAACTATAAGCAGCCCCGATATTTGAAAAATAACACATTACACATGTATGTTTTATTAAATAAAGGATTAAGATTGTAATCAATTAGAACAATATGAATTATGTTTTTACAGTAGTACTGGAATGATTTTCGATACGTCTCCTGAAAACCTTCATGCTTTAATTGGGGCATATCAATGACAATGGTTTCGTGTAAGGGTACCCAAACCTTAACTTTGGATGAGGGAAAAAGCAAGAAGGGCATTAACTCTGTGTTAAATGATATGAGTTAACAGCACTCTAGCTCTGGACACACTTAGCTCTTAATCCTTCATCCTATCAACCTCTCAGAACCAGAAAGACATTCAGTACAGTTGTATGCGTAAAATGATCCAAGTTAATGACCTTCTGACTCTGAACATAAATTTTATGACTCAACCTTCTGGCTCGATGTGACAACACTTGCTAGGGCTTTTAAAGGGAAATACCCTCAGCCAAGCTCACTGACACCCCCATACAGAGCTACTTAAGATTATGTTTTCTCAATATTTATAATATCTGGAGGGTAAACGTAAATCTGGAGGGTAAACGTAAAGCCATTCAAGGATATGACTTGCGTCAATGGAGAGAAGGGTATGGAGGAGGGGGTATGGAGGAGGGGGTAAGAAAAAGGGTATTGAAGAGGGGGGTGAGAAAAATGGAAGAGAAGACTTATTTATCTGTAACTCACCTTGCACACACACACACACACACACACACTCTCTCTCTCTCTCTCTCTCAATCCATCTCTCTCTCTCTATCCCTCTCTATCCCTCTCTATTGTTCTATGTTGCTGCCAATATCTAACTCTCTTACTCTCTTGCTTCTTAGTATTTCCATTCTCTCTTTCTGGCTTTTGTAGTTTTTTCTTTTTCATTATATATTTTCGTCCCCTCAAGCTTTACAAATTTCTCTATCCCCTCCCCCTCCCCCCCCCCCCCCCCCTCTCTCTCTCTCTCTTCTATCTTGCTCCCTATAAACATGAATCTACCTATCTCTCTCACATTTTGTCTAATTTTCTCTCTTTTCTTTCCTTCTGCTAATCTTTCTAAGGTGTATCAACTCTTCTCCTCTACCAAAAAACCTCACTACCTACAATCTCTACATTATCACTGACACCCCCACATAGAGCTACTTAAGATTACAGTCTCAATAGAAAATCTGGAGAATATACACAAAGCCATTCAAGGATGTGACTTGTGTCAATGGAGAGAAGGGTATGGAGGAGGGGCTAAGGGGAAGAGAAGAAGACTTCTCTCTCTCTCTTATACACAGACACACAGACACACTCATTAATCACTCACTCACTCGTTCACACACTCTCTCTCTCTCTTTCTCTTTAATGGTTATAACAACTTTTTTTTCCAACTCTTACTCTCTGTCTTCATATTTCTCATTCTTCATTTCCTTCTCCCAATCTTTCTGTGTATGTCAATCTCCCCAGTTTTCGTTTATCTTTTTATATCTGTTCTCTCTTTCTCTTTCCCTCTTCCTTTCTTCTATCCTTCCCCTATTAATTATCAGGCCTGTACATCCTTGAGCAAATGAAGCTCATTGCAAATGTCAGGTCATTAACAAAATTTAAGTTCACATAAAATATGATTCTTACCTTGTGAGATCTTTAGTGGAAGCCATCATCATGCTCCTAAAATTAGAGGCGTGGCCTCCCCCTAACCTGACCTCCTCGCTGTCCTCCCGCACCCCCTTGTTCACATACTCCTTGAGCCGCCCCACAAAGTCACCCCCTTCTAGGGGTGTGAGGTCCATGGCGTCCAGCCGGGCTTGGAGGAGATGCTGAGGACCATCTTGGGATGACCCGGAGGTATCGCTGGAAAATCTCTCATCCTCATCATCTAAGAGAAGAAGATGGTAAGAAAGGCAGGAGAAGATAAAGATGCTTGATTGGGCGTGTCTAGATATGCAATACGTCACAGTTCACACAAGAAGTATCATACATTTGTATTATAGTATAGTATGTATAGTATAAGAGCTACAAAAATGTGAAGTGCAATACACTTACATGTAAGCATGCTTTTAAAACCCTGTGATGGACAGAGGCATGCCATCATGGTAGATGTGTTCACAAGCTTTAAATGAAACTTCACCCAAGAAAAACTTCAGTTATTCTGATTATTGCGTTCTTGCCCATAAATGTGCGATATTCCCCACAAAAGTATATGAGAGAGATTGACATAACAAAAGATATCGATTTGTACTTTCAATCATATTCCTTATACCATGATGATTTGGTTTCTATGCACTAGGCAAAAAATATCTCAATAACTTAAAACTTTCCTACATTATAAAACTGTGACATGAGGCATGTTTAGCAGGAAGAGAACTAACTCTTGACAGTCGTTATTTATATTTCGATATCCTCCCAATCAGATAGAATTGCTGCCAACTTCCTGAACAGAAATTCCCGCAATTTCATCTTCTGCCTACTCGTTGACAGTCGGGCCAAGCTCTCGCTTCGCCCAGGACCCTAAAATAGAACGTGGGGTGGATGATTTCAATGAGTGGGGAGGAAACGTTCTGGAGGCCTCGTATGAACATAAAGTGAACGTCAAAGCAAACATGCATTCACACTTCACTGCAGAACTGAAAATTCCAGGAATTAAATTTTTATGAGTTTTATGAGGAGGCACGATAGCTCAGTCGGTAGAGCAGCGGTCTTGTGATCCGGTGACCCGGGTTCGAAACCAAGACGATGCGCTAGTGCCCTTTGGCCTCATTACCAGGTCCCTCGGAGAGGACCTAAAGCCGTCGGCCATCTGGTTGCTTACTTACAAGCATTTATGCTTTCTTAGCAGTCAGGTAAAATAACCACCACCACATTCATAAGTATTTATACTTGACGGGATTTCGAAGTAAATCAAGAAATAAAACTACCTTTAAAATGTGTGCTACAAATAATGAACATCATGTAGATTGACATCAAATCCCAATTTCTGTGTCCATACAAAAAAAAAGGAGATTATCATGTATATGTTGACTCCGACATACAATAATTCTCATATCTTTGAAAGAAAGTTCCATCTGCTCCGAGCTAAAAAGGTTTTAACTCGTATCCACTTAACGCAAGGTTAACGAAACCCACCTGACTCTCAACAGATGATTTATATTATTCTTTATCTTCTTAATTAGTTTTGACATAAATATATAAGTTGAAGAGAAATAATTACAAAGCCTTTGAAAATTCAAAGAAAAAAAAAACTGAGAAGATCAAGAACTGGAGGTCTGAATGACGCAAGCACTCCCCATGATCGCTTTCACTGGTAATTCTACGCTCTTGTTGAATTCTACTTCTGATACTTTTTGTCTAACAGCATGTGCTAGTTTCTATACATGTACACATGGGTGGATACTCTTGGGTGCAGACAATGAAGCAAAATAGAAATCAAATTGCTTTGGAGGATGAGCATTCAAAAGGAAGCCTCTAAAAGCATTATGCTCTATCATTTTACGCAGACATAAAAACTTCAGGATAATAATGGGATTCTGGAGATAGAAGTGTCTTATAAGAGAAACTGTCTGAAGATAATTCAGAAATCAAATTGCTGTGGAGAGTGAACATTCAAAAGGAAACCTCTCAAAGCATTATGCTCTATCATTTTACCCTGACATTACAAATTCAGGCTTATATTGGGATTTTGGAAATGGAATCGTCTTCTAAGAGGAACTGGCAGAAGTAAAATTCTGAATTGTTTGTTTATCATGCTATATGGGTATGTTGTTTGAACCAGCGAAAAGAATACAAATATACCTACAATTTCATGAGGCCTGTCCTCACTAGCTCAAGATTGCCAAATATCCCGCTATTAGAACTATCCCGATCGCAAACTATCCAGCTAATTTGCGTCTTCATCAGCCCGAAGTTGCAATTAGCAGGATATTTGGTCGGGATTGTCATCCCAAGATATCTTGGGATAGTTTGCAAAATATCCCACCATTTGGCAAAATATCCAGCTATTTGTCCGGTGCGGCTTCACAAGACCGAAGACTCGCACTATACTTGAACGTTGAGCAAAATATCTCGAGCTAATTTCTCAAGGTAGAGTTTCAAGTTTCGAGGTCGAATCTCGAGCTGATGAAGACGCGATTTGTAACTTCGGGATTATTTCCCAAATCAGAAATAGCGGGCTATTTGGCAATCTCGAGATGATGAGGACGCGCCAAATGTCACTGAAAAGCACAACTCATCTTCCACACATGAGATCACATGTTAGTCTAGTGGTCATGGCAGGGCAACAAACTTGATTCCCTGTAACTTACTTTGCTCCACTCTCGATCATTTGGCAGACATCATTGATTTCTAATCTTGAACATTCAGTGTAATTTTATTTAATTCCACATGAATCATTTCCTGTCATTACTTAGCAGTACTATACGTACACCTGTACCTCAAGGTTAAAGAGGAATGCAAGTTCTGGTTCAGATAAAAGATAAATTCCAAACTTTTTCCTTCTTTTTATTCCTAATGTGGAAGAATATCATAGCCATATTGAAAAGATTGGTCTTGAAATGGCCTTATGTTCCCATATTATCTAGAAATTATTTACTGTACTTGCAGACTAGTTACATTCACAAGTGCGATTAGATGACCACTCCACAGTGTTCCTTTTAATGAAATTTGATTATTAATCCCTTATACTTGTTCCAGTTGCTAAGAATAGTCTACAACGTTAAACCTACCTGTGTCTTGGTCTTCCTCTTCTTTCTTGGCTTCGACGGGATGTTGTAGAGGGCAGCAGAGACCATTGTTGGTAATCTTGTAGCTGTTGACGAGCTCAGAGAGGTTGCTGAAGGGGTGGAACTTGCTGTTCGGATCCGAAGACTGTAAAGAAAATCATATGAAAATTATTAAATAAAAAATGAAATAATTATTAATTATATGCTAACACTAACAACACAATCACATCAATACATAATTAAGGATCACAGCATGCAACTATCTGCTCAGAGTGAAAAGACATTAACTTGTGTACTTGAATGCAAATTAAAGCCCTTCTAGGCACAGACTATTTCTAGATGTCCAGGAAATCAGGATGTAAACACAAAGTAACTCCTGCTAAGCTGTAGGCAGTTTGTACTGAGAAGGTCTCCAATTTGCTTCAAGAAACAGAGGCACATACCTCTATCAAGCAGTTAGTATCTATGAAAGATATTTCAAGCACAGTCTGTCAATGAAAAAACAATCCTTTAAATCAAATTTCCACTTTTGGAAGTTGATTTATGAAAATTGTCCAAATACTTGGTGGCCAAAAGAGTTTTAAAAGATGATATGAGATGTTCAGGCACTATCAGTATGAACAAATGGTATCTAGGCATACAACTGTCAAAGATTAAATCACATATTGATTTGATTAAATGTATCAAAGTACAGTTCAACATGCATGTGTAATATCAAGGAGTTAATCAGATAATTCACATCAAATCTGTAAATCGGCACCACATCCAGACATAATCAAGTTGACTCTAAATTTAGCTTCATAGAAAAACAATCCTGTCTAATCATTAAGAAACTTTGAAAAGGAAAAGAAAATCATTATCACAATGTACCAAGATGATATGTCTCTAGACGATGATATGTTTCTAGACGATGATATGTCTCTACAAGATGATATGTCTATACAAGATGATATCATCCGTTGAGCATTAGAAGGGACATAAATCATATAATTCTTAACAACTTTAATAATATATCCTTAAGCATGGCCTTTTTTTTACAATGCTTCTCTCTATCCAGATTAATTCATTCATTTAATGGATACTCAGTTGGATGTAAAAATCACTGTGGTTTGTTCAGTATTGTGATCATCTGTTACAGGGAAAAAAATACGCTCGGGCAAATTAGCACCCAAAATGCCCAAAAGAGCCCCCGAAAGTCATAAAAGAGCCCCCAAATTTTGTATAGAGTTCAATGCAAAACAAATAAAAGAATGTTATTTTCATGGAAGCAAGCTTGAAAAGTAGCCCCCGAAATGTTTAAAGTAATTTTTTCCCTGATCTGTTAAACTACATGTATGTGCTGGCAAGCCTGGACCTGATGACTAGGGTATTTATTTTAGCGAAAACGGTTAAAGACATCGTACTTGAGTTAAGTGCACACAATCTGTTCTGATGGCTAGAGTAATAAACTTTGATTTATAAAGTGCTCAGAGACATTGTAGTTTTATTACTTGCTGAATAAACCAAGGATATTCATTTTTATCATCACTACATGAATATACTATTCACAAAACCAAGGAGATGCTACCCTCGAATCACCTTGACAAAACTCAACCAAATACTCAACTAGCGTACATGTATGAATCAAGGGCCTGGGAGCGCAACTAAGATTCAGTCCATCTTTCAGGAGGAGTGCTAAGATCCTCATTTCTTGTTATCACAGCGGTTAATCACCCACTGAATGAGTAGGGATTTACAACGCTCCAAGGCTCGAGATGAGTTCACACGGCAGATGGACCAAGAAGTACACCTGAAGTCATGCTTGTGGTTTTAAATTTTGAAGATATATTGTAGTTAAGGGTAATACAAAGTTTTGGGAAATTTTGAAAATTGGTTGGATAGTGATTCTTCACAATTTTGATATATTTGGATGCCCCTGTGGATTTATTATAAGCATTAGAAAATTAAGCCCCTAAAACACTTCTGCTTTTGAGAAAAATTGAATTTACCGGTGCTCCCGGTAAATGTTGATAAATTTCAATTAGCGCCTCCGTCCCTACAATGGTAGCTGCGACCATGACGATCTCAGAATATGTAGTTGTGATACATAATTTCCAAATGGGAATAGCTAATCGGTCGATTTTAGTCTAGAAACATTGTTTTATAGCTTAGTTAATATCTTGACCCTGAGCTATACAACATAAAGAGTTTGTTATTTACAATTTCATAACTTAAGACTTGATTTCAACCGTGACAACGATCACTGAATATTGTAGGATCTCGCATATATGCTTTCAATATGTTCATTTGAACCAAATTTATGACCCCATACCAAAACTTTGTATAATTACCTTTAAGGGCCATGCAGATGCACTCATGGTTTAACCCAAAGTTTTAATCATGAGCAATCTTATGGTTAGCAAAATACAACTGTGACTATGAGCCATAGGAGGGGGAGGGGGGACTTAACTTGAAGTTACATGAAGTGTGTACAAAAGCAACTTTGAGGTTCGCCAGCCTTTAGTTACAACTACTGCTTGCTTTGACTTGTCTTTGAACACTTGTTGTTTCAGTCACCTGTGGACCCACATCACTGTTAGTGGTTTAACACTTCTCACATTACGCTGATACACCCCCACAAATGCCACAATCAATGTACTCAGTCACCCCATGGAAGAACAGGACCATTTGAAAGTGGTCCTTAATTTTTGATCATTTGAAATGTTTTATATGTATGTTTTTAAAACTTGTATGTATATATATATATGGATTTCGGAAATTTAAAAAAAAAAACTTCTCATATCCCACCGCTGCCACCAGTATAACACACTTAACAGATTAACACCAAAACAACCTACAACCAATCATAAAAGAAGAAAATTTGGTGAACTAAACGGCTAGTGAGAGAAGTGTAGCACTTCTCATATCCCACTGCTACCACCAGTGTAACACTTCACAGTTTAACTCAGTCAAACTACATTGTAAGAAGAAGAAACAGCTACAGCAAATTTCACTTCTTACATTGGGTTGTTGTTTTGAGCTTCAAGGTTTCGCTAACTTTTAGTTTACAACTACAATGGTACCATGCAAACACAGCTTCTTATAAACATGAAGGATAACATCGAGTGAGTGACATCATCAAAGTTTGCAAGTCTTGAATGTAATTAAAATTAGTGACACATTCCAGTAGTCTAACTCTCCTAAACACAACATAAATCATTCTCAGTACAGCCAGTCACTTTGCACATGGTTAAATAATTGATAATCTGCAACTAAAATAATTAAAGTAAAAAGGTCTATAAGTTAAGCAACTTATCTACGGTACATGTAAATCTGACACCAACATCAATTAAACCACTGAACCTGTATACAAGTTAAAGCAGGGGATGGGGTGGGGGAGCAGAAAGAATGTTGCACAACTATGAACGCCCATTAAACCATATTTTCATATCCACTGTATGGTACAGAACCCAAATTACAAGATTTTTATACAACTTCAAAACAATTGTTGATAAACGCTGTACAGAAAAAAAGAACAATGAAAATATAGATGTACATCAAAGCGTATTTTATATGAGCATACTACCTGAAATACATTGCACAAAACCTTAATTCCCATCATTTCTTTATACACACTGCAAACCAAAAGGTCTGAAATGTGCATATAGTCAACAACAAAAAAGAGTATTCAAGTATGGTTTACAGAATTTGTGGTTACAGAATAGTGTCAGCTTTTACAATGTATGTTCCAATCAAGAAAACAATCAAAATCTGCTGTTCCCCTGCTACAATCGATCAAGAGAGACCTTCTTGGCCCAATTAATGTAACAATTGTTTTCAGGGTCGTTGCAGAGGAGCAAGAAAAAGATATTGAGAATGCAATGAAGACATCAATTCCAAAACCTTTTTTTTCTGTTTTCTATGGATAATCCTTCCTATACCTTGTAAGGCTAATTAAAGTCAGGAAAAAACAAGATATAAATTCAAAGTCATTTTTTTCCTTTTTTGTTGTTGTTTTGGAATGACCTACTTTGGATACCGTAACTTTTCTTTGAGAGTCTCCCAATATCCTAGAATTCGCTGGTTCCCTAGTCTGCTTTTCAAACGTTTTCACAATAAATTGCTTTAAACGTGCAGCAATCTTAATCAAATGCTTGATACAACATATTGTAAGTTTCAGACAAAAAATGAAATTAATTTGATGTGCTGTAAGATGTCTTTTGTATCTATGCATATCTTTATATTCAGCATTACTTTTGCAAAGATCGGAAGGCAAACATTAATAAATTAATTTACGAATTTCATATATAAGGAAAACGTAGCATGACCTAACTTTGGGAGGTTTAATTGAATTGCATCTTGACTATATGTACCTGCATCTTGCAGTGCAAATGGAACTTGTGTACTCTCTGCCTACATGTATTAGTCAGACAGTTTATAATGAACATTATAATGCCTTCTACGGGTGCCAATGCCCATCAAAGAATATCAATGTTATGCTAATAGTTTGGAATAAAATAGTATTTTTATTTCCTTCCCTAAACAGTCACAGGTAGATACATAGTAAAGTATAATTCCAAAATATGCTACTCAAGACTACATCCATAATGAAACAAAGATAGAAAGCCATGATTTTGACTCTTCAAAGTTCTTTAACGACAATTTCTCATGAACCTTTTGGTACGGAAGAGTGAATCCAGACATGCCATATATTTACCTTCTTTGTGAGTTTAGTCCTTGCGGGGTTGGTTTTCCTCCGCGGCGGCGGTATAGGAGTCTTATTCCGATTGTACTGGCTTTGAAAAGCAAACTGGGCAATGGCCGTTTTCATCATCTTTGCAATATACCACCAAACTTTCTCAGAGACACAAAATTAATGATATCTCCCCTTGCAGTGCAATAATCACAGGGTTCACAATCTTTACAAGTTTCTTCAAGTTCTGTAAGTTTTGGCTCAACTTAAAAAGCAGGTATTGTTCCCATGATTAATAATCCAGAGGTAACGATCCAAGAAATGAGACAATCAGCTAGTACGTGTAGGAGCGTCAAACTCCTTGAATGGCTGTTTACCGTACTCACAATCTATGCCTCAAGATCCTTAATGACTCACTTCATTGTTACATACATGTCAAACTTAAACTTCGAAAGCTAGGAGAGAAAACAATCTTGACAGTCAGACAATGGCAACGAACGCTGCTATGCCCACTATGTCACTCTGCGACAGCGAGTCGTAAAGCGACATGCAGCTGCAGGATAATCGTTCACGGAGGGACGAGCAAACCTCCTCCTCCTGTAATGACGGATGATTCAACAAAGAAGTCACTCAGACTCAATCGCGCTGAATTCAATTAGGAAACACCCCGCCATGCAGGATCTATTCTCGTATCAACTCAACCACTGGTTAAGAGGTGCTTCTGTGGCATTATACAATTTGAACATGCAGATAAAAGTATTCTGTTTAACTTCTATTCAAATAAACACTGTCTGATTATCCAACACAAACACACAATTTCCAAACTAATTTTTTTTTAAATTATTTGTTCAAAACATGTTCTCTGGAAGCATCACTCAAAGATTTGTCAGATTCAAAGAATTTTTCAATTTCAACAAAATGAACCATGATTCATATTTATAAGACATTCTATAAAATTCCAGACCAGTTGAAGCAAACATCACGACCTGGGCCTATTTCGTAGAGTACAGTGCACCGGTAGATCGACACGCAGAAGACGGATATGAATAAGTATTGCAAAAGAATTGATGTGGAAAAATTTGATCCTCTGCTTCCTTCCACGAACACACTACATGCTACTTCATAATAAACAAGACTTCCCTTCATGAGATCTTCCCTGCCCTGGCCTGGTGTCGTGAGACCCCTGGCTAAATGTCTTCATATGTTCACCTTAATTCATTGCAAATTAGATCGAACATCACAGCCTGTCAATGACAGAGGAAGCCTGGTATCTGGTGGGTATGGACTTAATGAAAACATTTTTCCCAGGTTTCCTAAGGCTACTTCAACAAAGCCCTCATTTCCCTGTTATTCCTCTGAGTCTGATATAAACATAAACTGGAATCGTCGGCAAATGAGCGTGTCGATTTCCGTGGCCTGCACTTTGCTTCTTGTTTGACCTTGGCTGGATAATGAAAGGAATTAATCATCAATTATTCCTGTTCTACATGTACACCATCAAGCTTTGCTTTTCATTTGACAGATAGACTGTTCAGACTACAGATTTTGTTTTACAAAACTCACATTAAGAAACGTCTACATGTAGAGAATCATTGTGTAGCGTTAAGGGAATAAAAACTACATAACATCATCGTCTATCGAAACGTCATATAAAGAATCTTTTTTGAAGGGAGGTCAGTCGACGTGTGGCAGCTAGCCATTCATCAGTGCGCGCTCAAGACGAGCCCAACTCAACTATCTAATTTTCGGACAATGCAACATTCAGACTAGAACGGAACCCTGATTCTTTATTGAGTTTTCATTCAAAACGATGATCAAGCATGAAATTCACTATGTTTCATTATAAGACAATGAGACTCAAAAAATGCAATGACTTTAATCATATAGCATACCATGAAAATCAGTATTGATTTTATTATTTACGATATAAATCTACGTATCTACCTATTCTACTTTGCTATTGTTGCACCTCAACATTGCATAACTGAAACTTAAAACACATCGCCAAATTGCTCATACCCCCCCGACCAATGGCGCCCTCCGTGACCCTTGCGTCCAAGCGCCGCCAACGTAACCTCTTCTTCTTATCACGAGTTCCCTAGGACACACCTTGGTAAAGGCGCAGGGGATGGAGGGAGGGAAAATAGGTAGATACGTAGATTTATATCGTAAATAATAAAATCAATACTGATTTTCATGATTTACATCAATAAATCAACGTATCTACCTATTCTACTTTGCTAAAGACCAGCACAGATTAATGCCGGGTGGTAAAAACCAAGCAAACTTATCAAATTAATAAGAAATAGACGACGAAGCCGCCTTCAGAGAACCGACCACAAAGGCTCGTTCGCCCGCGGGCACATCTTTGAGGTAAAAAGCAGTAAAAGAACTTGGAGACTTCCAAAAAGCTGCTTTACAGATATCTTGAACCGAAACTCCGATGAAAAGAGTCCAAGACGTACTGACACTGTGAGTATCATGGGCACGAGGAGTCCTGCCAGGCGTCAAGGCCTCAGGGCCCGCCGCCTTGATAGCCAAGACTAACCACCTGGAGACCGTATCCCGAGATGCCGCCGAAAGTGGCTCTCGAGAAACCAGAAAGAGCTGATCCGACTTGCGAAAAGGCTTCGTCTTGTAAAGATACCATTTGAGGGCGCGAACGGGACATCAGTCCGTCCCCGAAGACCGAAGAAAAATCCGACAAGGGATGAAGCACCACTTCCACTGAACCCGACGTGTCAGACTGATTCTAAGCAATAAAAGAAGCCTTGGGAATCGAACGAACCCCACGTCCTTCCCAGCGGATATGCCCAGGGGCAACTGAAAGGGTATGAAGCGAGCTCCTACGCTGACCAGAAGTGATTGCCATGAGAAAAACCGTCTTGACCGTAGTAAGCAGAAGCGTCGCAGAACACAGCGGTTCGAAGGGAGGGCCAAAACCTTGGGTAAACTCCACACTGGCGTCAGAGGTCTGAAGAAGGGTCTCTTAAGGAAGAAAGACTTCAAAAGAGCCGCTAGCTGAGGAGCAGAAGAAACCGAAGATAGCAGACCGATAGCCACAAATCGTTGACAGAGCTCTCCCCTTGTCACACAAAGAGATCAGAAAGTCAGCAATAGAAGGTAAAGACGCCTCGCTAGGGGCGACGCCCACCTCCTCACACCAAGTGTGAAAAGCATCCAACCAGGAGTTGTAAACCGTCCTGGTCGACTCTCGTCTACTCTGGACTAGAAATTGTGCAGCACGTTCGGAGAAACCTGACGAACGAGCCCTCTTCCCGATAACCGCCAAGCGGTCAGACGGAGGATTTCCGGCCGCTGGTGTAGAATACCAGACAGAGGTTGCGACACCAGATCCGGATGACACGGCAACGACCACGGAGCCCCCACCAGGAGGGTCAGGAGGTCCTGAAACCACGACCTCGCCGGCCACCAAGGAGCTATGAGAATCATCATCGCTTGATCTTCCCTGATCTTCCAGAGCACATGGGGAAACAACGCGAACGGGGGAAAGGCGTAAGCCCTCCATCCCTCCACAGGATCGCAAAAGCGTCCAGAGCAAAAGCTCCTGGTTCCCGGACTCTCGAGAATATCGAGGAAAACGATGGTTGAGCGAAGTTGCGAAGAGATCGATGTCGAGAACACCGAACACTCTCCCCAGTTGCCTGAAGACAGTCGGAGGCAGAGTCCACTCTGAGGGAAGGCACTTGCCTCTGGAGAGAAAGTCCGCTAAGATATTCTCTTCGCCCGGGATATGTGATGCAATCAGGAACACCCTCGCCCCCTTGCACCACGCCCAGAGTTGAGAGGCCAACTCGTTCAGAGCCACAGAATGAGTGCCTCCCTGTCTGTTGATGTACGCCATCACCGATACGTTGTCCGTAAGAATCAGAACCGAACGACCCACCAGACGAGCACGGAAGTGACGAAGCGAAGCAAACACTCCCATGAGTTCCAACACATTGATGTGGGGCAGAAAGTCCAGATGACTCCAGTCTCCTGAAATCATTGACCCCTGGCAATGACCTCCCCAAACCAACAGCGACGCGTCCGTGGTGACGGTCACGGAAGGGAGAGGAACTCGGAAGCGTTCGCCCTGAAGGAAGAAGGAACGACGAAGCCAAGGACCTAGAAGACCCTTGATTCTGGACAACGGGGGGATCCACGACAAAAGAGAACTCACGCTCGGCTGATAAAACTCCAACAGAAAGAGTTGGAAGGGACTCATCAATAGTCGACAATCTGGAAGCATGTCGACTAGACTGGAGAGAAACCCTAGCCACTGAAGCCAACGCTCGGCTTTCACCCGACGTGCACATCTCAGAGACCGAGCAGTCCTGACTATCGTCTCGACCCTGTCGAGACTGGGACGAGCCAGCCGATGACGAAAGTCCAGCTGAGCACCTAGGTAAGACGGCGTGCGAGTCGGAACGAACTCTGATTTCTCCCAATTTATGAGAAATCCGAGATCTTGAGTCGTGCTGATCAGAATCTGCATATGATCCAACAGCAGAGCCTCCGACTTTGCGACCAACAGCCAGTCGTCTAAATAAGCGAAAAGACGAAGACCCCGACTTCTCAGAAACGCCATGACTGACGCCACGACTCTCGTGAAAATCCGAGGAGCAGGGCGCAAACCGAACAGGAGCGCTCTGTAACGGTAGAATTTGCCCAGGAAGGCAAAACCCCACAAGATCCCGCGACCGCGGATGTATCGGCACATGAAAATAAGCGTCGCGAAGATCCAAAGAAACCGCGACGTCTGCGGGATTCAACGAAGAAAGGATGGTTGCCAGATGATCCATTCGGAACTGAACCTTTCCCAAATGAAGGTTAAACCGCTTCATGTTGAGAATCATTCTTAAAGAACCCGAGCACTTGGGAATTACGAACACCGGCGACAAACAAAGACACGGGTGATCGTCTACTTCTTCTATTGCCCCCTTCTCTAACAGAGACACGAATTCGGAGGAAATGTGACTCTGAAAAAGAGGGGACATGATCGGAGAGCGGCTCCGGAGGACGCCATTCGGAAGAGGTTCCACAAAATCTATGAAGAACCCTTCTCGTACCACCGACAGAACAAATGCGTCGCTGGTGATCTTCTCCCACGCCGGGAGAAAACTCCGGAGCCGCCCGCCGACCCAAGACCCAAGCACTCGGGGGAAGCCATCATCTAGAGAATGACTTCCCACCACCACGAAAGGGAGTCCGGGAAGATGAAAATCCCCCGCGACTACCCCTGGACGACCTACCCCTAGAAGTCGAACCACGTAGTGAAACCATCTCCACAAAGGTGGGGACTGGCCACTGGAATCTGCGGAAGCAGTCCTGGAATTTGATGCGGTCGAATGCCCAAATAAGTGAGCACAGCCTCCCGACGATACTTCTCGATGGAATGCGAAGTCACCGCAAGCCGTGAGAAAAGATCAAACAACAAATTGTCACTTTTATCAAAAGGACCACGAGTCCCAAACTTCTTCCCCAAACGACTGGCCACCGCCACAAGTTTGGGAGAAACCCGTTTAGGACACAAATACGAATCCGCATCCTGAGGAACGAAAGCGTACTTGTCCACCTGCCGCTTAAAAAAACCCCGTCGATGATGACAAGTCTTCTGCGGCATTCACAAATTCTTCTTTGTGTAGATCAGGAAGAAACAGTCCCTGAAACGCTGAAGAGTCCGATTTAGAAGACAGGAAGCCCCGCCGATAACTCCGGGACGACACAAGAATCGGGCACATATTTGTGAAACAAGGCTAACGAATCCGCCGCCAGAGACACAAACGGAGTAGACGCATCATCCCCCGCAACTGAACCAGACGACTGAGCGATGGAACCAGTGTCCCAACGATCAACCGAGCCCCCCCTATCTTGACCAGATAAACAGGGACGATCCCCGCCTCTCGGAGCGCCCAACGAAGCGTGAGGCGGAGAAGCAAAAAAGAGAGGACCCCGGCTGAATACGACAACTCGAAACCCGCACCGGCGCTACTCAGGCGAGATCGATGCATCTTCGGAAAACTCCGAAAATAAATCAACCGCGATCGGATCCGAAAGAGAAGTAGGACGAACCGGAGGAGCCGACTCGGGCACCGAAGATCGAAAAGCGTCAGCAAAAGCCCGCATCCAATCCGAAAATTCCGGCGGGGGTGGAGGCACCGACGGAGGGAGAGTAGCCACCAAAGGCGGACCCCGAGGAGCCGCAAACGGTGCCATAAAATCAGAGCGCGGATTCTTCGAAGGATAAACAAAATCCGAGGAAGAACCGGCCACAGCGTCCCGGGAACCCCGCCTCTTACGAGACGTAGCGGTAACGGAAAAGGCCGAAGAAACGGGACGGTTATCCGATAAAAGCCCGACGGTAGGAGCTCCCCGCAAACCGAATCGGGAAAACGGAACACGCACCGACGGAGAGGCGCGGTTAGTTGAAGCCCCAGGATCCGACTCGGCTGCACGGGTATCCGGACCGAAATCCGGAACCGGCAAATCCGACAAAGGGACAGAAGAACCGATCGGTGACCGGTTCAAGTCCGGATCCACGGAAGCAACCCGAATATCCGTCGATGGATTTGTGCACCGTCCAAACAAAAGACCTGACGGAACAATTGTTGGCGGTGCAGAACTAAGGCCCGTTCCACCCAGAGTTAATACCTCTGGGTTTCCGGGAACCGTCCCGAGGGGAGATAAAATCGCCCCCTCGACCATTCTCATAGGCTTGCCTTGCCCGCATAAATGTCTGCTGACATTTGCATCCCCGGGGTTTGCGGTGTCACCACCGCTCCCGAGGGGCGTAACTAACGAAGACTTATTACTAGTATCCTTCGTCTTCGTATCCGTCGATGGATTTGTGCACCGACCAAACAAAAGACCTGACGGAACAATTGTTGGCGGTGCAGAACTAAGGCCCGTTCCACCCAGAGTTAATACCTCTGGGTTTCCGGGAACCGTCCCGAGGGGAGAGAGTATCGCCCCCTCGACCATTCTCATAGGCTTGCCTTGCCCGCATAAATGTCTGCTGACATTTGCATCCCCGGGGTTTGCGGTGTCACCACCGCTCCCGAGGGGCGTATCTAACGAAGACTTATTACTAGAATCCTTCGTCTTCTTTCCCGCGACAGAACTTGATTTCTTCTTCGTTAGAAACCTGCTAAGAGAAAATAAGAACTGCGAGACATATTAAAACCTGCGGGAGAGAAAATTAAACAAAGGGTACGAGCAATTATCAAAAAGAATTAAACCAACTACCAGTGACTAAAACACCCCACCGACTACCCCCGCACGCACCCGAGGCCTCGGAGGAGTGAGGACGGGCAAACGCGAAAGCGGAACGTAACAGTAGTCGGCAAGAAAACGTTCTAGAATACTGATAAATAAATAAATTCACGGAGTGAAACTACTCTCTAACGAACAGGAAATCGTAGAGAATATTATAAAAGGCGAAAATGCGAACCAAAAAGTGACTAAAGAGGAAAAACTCTTCAACTTTTGGGAGCGATTTTTAGTGTAACTTATCCGTTCGGATGCGAAGAGATAAGAGGAAGAGGTTACGTTGGCGGCGCTCGGACGCAAGGGTCACGGAGGGCGCCATTGGTCGGGGGGGTATGAGCAATTTGGCGATGTGTTTTAAGTTTCGGTTATGCAATGTTGAGGTGCAACAATAGCAAAGTAGAATAGGTAGATACGTTGATTTATTGATGTAAATAACCAATTCAGGAAACTTGTCTAAACAGGGGAGAGATTCATCACGCTTTTACACATGGCCTCTTTCTTGGATTTGTGGATTAATGTAGATCACTCTGTAGAGCAGACCATGATGAAACACAACAGGGTCAATGCCACTGGATAAGATAGACGAGTTAGAAGGGGTGATGTCAAATTAGAGCACTAGCTGTACTGCAGGTCATAACGGTTGTACCATGCACACTTGCTCATACGAGAATTGTTCTGTCAAGGTGATCTTCTATACTAAAGGTGATCTTCTTTGCTAAACTAGGATCCATGCAACGCAAGGATCCACAAGAAAAGTAAACAATCATATCTAGAGGTGATCAAGATAGCTCTATAGGACCTTGACAGGATCAGTGCTGCTAGATCTGCAAGACAGAGAAAATCTACATGTACATGAATATCATGTATAAGAGGGTAGCTAGGGGTGCTAATTCTGGCTAAAGTATGACCAATGTTCATATTGAGATTGAGGTAGAGGGGAGGGGGAATTAACTTTTCCACAACAGGATCCACGAGAACAATCAACCTCAGAGATTTGATCAAGAATGCTCGTAAGAGCATCTTAAGAACTTCAAAAACCAAAATCACAGATTTTTAACTACAAACAGCTTTAAAATGCAGAAATATCCTTCTGAATAGTGTGGTAAAATAGGCTGAAGTCATCTGTAGTAATAAAGTGTCACCTCTAGAGCTACAGTGTTCATGTACAATGACCTACTTCAAAGGCAGTTACATGTACTGTAAGCTAGTCATGCCAAAATGCATGTGATCTACATAAGATGTCAAACTTTTGGAGGCACATTGCTTTAGTGTCAACCAAATTCAACAAAAATAACCTTGCTTCACATATATCTCTGCCTTTCGTTGATCATAAAGTTATAAAAATCAACACAGGGGGCATGTAGAAGATATTTTTGGTCAAATATGTTACTGCTTGTTGCTGAAGAGTGCAGAACTGTCTGTTTTAAGGTACTCTTTAAAAAATTCTTTTGAAACAGGTCACTGACCTTAAACCAAATTACAGTTTTTACTTGCACATACATATTTAAAACCGTAACTGGTCTCAGTAAAGTTTAAAACATGACGATTTAGACAATGTTTTAAATAATACTTGCCTTAGACTTTAATAAATTTAATTTTTACAGCAGTGTCAGGTCAAACTCAAGTTTAGTTAAACTACCTGCATTTGTTGCCTTAAATTTCTGTGATATATTTTGATCCCCATAATACTAATATTCTGCAATACTCCAATTGGTTTTTATTTCAAATCTCTTCTGGGATTACAGGTACATATGGTCCTGATCTTTGTGGCCCGGCTCTGTTTTATTTAATAATAATAATAATAATAATGGGTTCTTGTATAGCGCTCTTGTCAGATTTGACCCTCCTGGCGCTCCCGATTTGATTGCATCCTATTCACAACTTGGCTAGCATTTGGGATACAGCATGAATGCCAAGATTACTACTTCCAAAAAGTATCTAAGTTAACCCCTTCTGTCCTATGAGAAATGTCTTCTCCATCAGTTGCAACAGAGTTGTGGAACCAGCTATCTACTACAGTGAAGCCAGATTCATCTGTTTGAACAGTTCAGGAAACTTCTGAAGTCCCATTTATTTTGCTAGAGAACAATGGATTGCATCGGCTAAACTTGTCGTTTTATAAAGTTATATTTCATCATTCAAGTGGCCCAAACATGTGGAGCAATGTTGGGCACTTTGTCCCTGCAAGGAAAAGGCAATATATCAAATACCTATAGAATTGAATTGGATTCAAAGTTATCAATGAGGTTTTATACTTCTTGTTGTGCATGGCATCACTTTTCTTACAGTTAGTGGGTTAACATTTGCGATTAATTGCATTGACAGATCAGAAGACAAATTATAAACTATTCTGAAATCAAAGACATAAAAGTAGCACATACAGAGGCCTCTTTAATTCATCTAAATCCTTTGAATGATGCCATCACCAAGTTGTGATATTCCTTGTTTTGTACATTTTCTTTCAGAGCTTATGGGTTAACCTTTGCAGTAATTGCGTTGACAGGTCAGAAGAGTGACTTCCAGGTCCTGGAAGCGTCCATCCTATACGTCAAGACCCGAAACCCTAACACTAGATTGGTCTTGATTAACCTGAAGTCTCCCAGCCCTTACAGTACATGCAAGGAATGTCATATCTTTGATCTACAGATATACTGGTGGAAATGTATGTTTGGAGATAAAATACCTGCAGAATCAAAACAAATTGTAGTTTATTTGGCAGAAGGACGAAATTGCCATTTTGGTGCAGATTTTTCAATTTTGCAGTCTTTAAAAAAGGGATAAGAAATAGCCAACTAGAGAAGTTGATCTTTTCTCGGCAAACAATTCAGATCACTATTGTCTGTTTGGAGCCAGAAGGATATACTTGTTTACTTTCACACGGAGTTACGTTAACTCTGTCTGGCTCTGAACAGACTGAATATAGATTGAAATGGGTTGTGAAGAGGTTTTCAGAATAAGGTCAAAGCTTTCATTTCTATTTCTGGGAATGTACATATGATAGCCTTGCATCTGTAGATGTCTTTCTGATAGGCACAGAATAAAATGATTTCTGGTGATTTCTCAACTTGTTACACTGTATGGAAAATAACTGGTTCCTAGGCTATACATGTAGTTTGTAAAACATGACTTTCTGAACCACAAAAAAGCATGACAAGGGAAATACTTTCCTTTTCAAAAGTTGCCCTGCGGATACTGGTTTCTAATTCCAAGAATTAACCTCATGAACTTCCTTTACTAAACATTGCACATAAATTAACAATGTCTCTTTAACTCTCTTTGCACTTTGCAGATATATTATCTTATTACAGTACAGGTGTAGATGTGCCATCAGATGGAAGAGGTGTTGTGGTATAGTGGTTTATTTACTTGGACCCTCAATCCACGGTTTGAGGGTTCCTATCCCAGCCCGGCACTAACGCCCTTTGGCAGACATTAATCTACATTTGCCACTCTCCACCCAGGTGAGGTAGAGGCAAAATGTAGATCACATGTGGTGATCCTCCTTTAAATATGAACAATACCTGTACTCTTTCTATACATCAGTGGTAAGCGCTTTATAAGTAACCATTTTATTATTATTATTATCGGTTAACCCTGCTTCGTCACCAAAGGAACGTATTCACAAGAAGACAGCAAGTGAGGTCACAAGTCCCTCTGATCCATCAGTATCAAATCTCTATTCCAAGTCCAAACAACAATCCTGCAAGAACTTAAAAGTTTCCAACTTCTTACCTAGCAATCACCATTATCCTCTTTCAAATAACATAAGCCCCAAGAGAAGTGTCATCAAATGCTATCCACAGAAACATTTTCCAAACAATATTTATTGTTATCAGCCTGTAATTCCTTTGCGATATTCCCTGCCACACCACATAGAATTGTAACATTCAACTTCAATAGACAAGCATTGCTTCAAACGTTTACAAAATGTTTCAAACAAATCAGTTCAAATTCAGCGTAAATTCCCACCAAGTGCATCAGGTAAGACTTCAAACAATAACAAAATGTTGGAAACAACAATTTCTGTCATACTCTGCATGAAATTCCCAACAAGCGCATCAGACAAACAACAAATGATCATCTGTCATCCAAGAGCAAGGGGAGTAAATCGCTACAGAGAATGTTCTGTGATGATTTTTATTGCTCCGTCACCCCTACAATGGTGAGGGGAAGCTGGTCAGGAAGGGGGATAAAGATTGGGGGCAGTAGAAGGCTAGGAGACCTAAAGGGACAGAGTGGTGATCTAGTGTGGTTAATGTTTCTGCATAGGAGTGGGGGTTGAGGGGGCTGCAGCCTCCCTCTTTTAAAATGTTGAAACAGGCATTGCTTTAATAAACACGACCATATTAGGCAGTCTGGTTCAAGAAGCTGAAAAATGTCCACTTTAGATCAGAATTTGTTTGTGTGTTGCAATGCATTGATCTAGTGGTCCAACAACCCCCCCCCCCCCCCCTCCCTTCAAAATGAGCTAGCCATGCCCCTGCAGGAAGGGGTTATAGAAATGGGGGCATCCAGAAAGTTGAAAAGCCCCATGAGACACTGCAGTGATCTGGTGGTTGTCACCAGTAGTGGGGACAGGGTCAATCTATATAGGCCTGACTTCGTCAGCTTGAGATTGCCAAATAACCCGCTATTTTAACTATCCCGATCGCAAAGTATCCAGCCAATTTGCGTCTTCATCAGCCCGCAGTTGCAGTTACCGGGATATTTGGTCGAGAGATTTAAATCATCCAAAGATATCTTGGGCTAGTTTGCAAAATATCCTGCTATTTGTCAGGTGCGTTTCCACCAGCCCAAAGACTGCACTATGCGCGAACGCTTTAGCAAAATATCTCAAGCAGTCAAGCTAATTTCAAGTTTCGAGTTTCGAGGTCGAGTCTCGAGCTGATGAAGATTATTTCCCAAATCAGAAATAGCGGGCTATTTAGCAATTTCAAGCTGATGAAAACAGGCCTCATGACTGCAGGTAATTAAATCACAGAGTTGCTGGACGACGTAAATTAACATTGGTTAAAATCCTAGACTTCCTGAATTTTCTCCATTTTGGACACAGGGTAAAATGCATGACCCAATTTAATAAATGCTTTCATGCATTTTTGTGAATTGCACTATTAAATTCTCACTATTGTTTTACTCACGCCCTTGGTTCCATATTGTACATGTTTGTATTTTTTAAAAAATTATCGCCAATTGAGCAATAAGCTTTTGTTGTGATTGGCGGTTAGTTTCAACCTCATGAATCATTATCCTACAAAATATTTTCTATTCTGTGACTTCCAAGTTTGTGTAAACACTTAATGACAGTTTATTACTGAAATTTAATCCTGGATGATTTACAAGGTGATCGTTGTGATTGACTGCCATGTGATTTATTGATTTATTGGTTCATTGCAGAGGAAAAATACTTGGTAGCGCCAGAACTCTCTCTGCCTTGTAGTAGAGCTGCAATTGATCCACATTGATCGCAACACCGAACGCGAGAATACGTGATTGTAACTCTACCACCTAATGCCTAATTTAGGATCAATTAAATCAATCATAAATCTTATTAATGCCATGTGATTTGTGTTGGTTCATTGCAGAGGAAAAATACTTGGTAGCGCCAGAACTCTCTCTGCCTTGTAGTAGAGCTGCAATTGATCCACATTGATCGCAACACCGAACGCGAGAATACGTGATTGTACATGTAACTCTACCACCTAATGCCTAATTTAGGATCAATTTAAATCAATCATAAATCTTATTAATGCCATGTGATTTTTGTTGGTTCATTGAAGATGAAAAAGGTAACTGGTAGCGCCAGCACTCTCTCTGCCTTGTTGTAGAGCTTCAATTGATCCACATTGATCGCAACACCGAACACAAGAATATAAGTGATTGTAACTCTACCACCTAATGCCTAATTTAGGATCAATTTAAATCAATCATAAATCTTTATAAGACAAAACCTTGGAGTACATCTCACAGGATTTGTAAGATAGCTTTAACAGATATATTTTATAGGCCTATAGGCTCAGATTTTTCTAACGATTTGTGAAAATTAGCCAAAGAGTCAAGGTTAGAGTATTCCCCAGATAAATGAATTAGAAACATATCTCCTTAATAATCCTCTATATAAACAGGTAGTATATAAGGCCATGATGTAGGATCAATGAAGGGCACTTACATGTACACATAAAGAGGAACAACTTACAGGGTAGCGTTTCATGAAACCGTCATAAGTACAAGTTCAACGACATCCCATTGAAACGTGTGTTAAACTTAATACACGCGTTTCAAATGGCATGTCGGTGAACTTGTACTTATGACGGTTTCGTGAGACGCTGCCCAGGTGTTTAATTACCAGTGGCATATCCAGGACTCTCCAAGGAGGGTGGGGAGGAGGGAGATGTTGAGTCTGACAATTTGTTGACAAGTACAAAAATAAAAAGCTACCAGATACATTTAAGCTGCTTTTTAAACTCCACATTCTCTAACAAACAAGTTTATCATATTTCCAGGTGCTCTAAGACTGAGGTCTGAAATTTGCAACCTGGAGGGAGAGGGGTGTCAAAGGGGGGCACTCTTTGTAGTTTGTAGTGTATGCTAGAGATTGGGTTTCCCTGAGGGGAAGGAGCAAAATTTGAACAGATTTTCAGGTTAGCTGTTCACAAATCCACTGTATGATACTGCAGATTAACAGAGATTAGCCATGTTCCTGTTGGCCTGCAGGTGTACATAGAAAGCAGGTCACCTAGTGTAACGTCTATACATGTATCATCATCCTTAAAGTCACGGCCTAGATTAAAGAGGGGATTAGGATTTGTTGCACCTAACTGATCATAAAGCATGACTTGCACTAGTAGGGGTGTGTAGAGCTGCAGTTGAGAACCTGGGTCCCCACATTTGAACTCCAGAAAAGATCAACAAAAATCAAAATTAAACAGGGGCCAATATATGTACAGAAACTAAATGTCAATCTGGACAGACTGTGTCAATGAAGTTAGTGTGGAGGCCTAATTTCTCTCTCTAGAGATTCTAGTAGACAGAGAGCTCATGAGACCAACACGCAGCTAACGAGGCCGACAGCCCTCAAGACCGACGACCCACAAGACCAGCACTGTTGGTCTTGTGAGTGGTCGGTCTGTAGCTGGACGGTCAGTCGAGACTGACAGTGTCAGTCTCACAAGCCTTCAGACATCTTATCTGAAGGTTCACCCTCAGCTGTCAGTCTCGATCATGGGAAGAAGCCTTCCGGTCAAGCTACAGTGTATATTCAAAACCTCTCTTTAAGGGCTATCCAAGGAAAACATGCATGGTCTCACTGCAAAGGTGACCTTTACAGACAGGCTATACAACACATATATCTTCCTAAAGAGAGACAAAATAGGCGACCATTATAGAAAGGTGGCCTTTACAGAGAGTTGGTCACTAAGACAGGTTGAATTGCATATGTATAATACAGTTGCATGAAAGAGAACAATTTAAACCCTTGAGATCAGATCGGCAACCTACTCCACAAGTCATCATGTTAAAGATAAAGTTGAGTTCTGGTCATGCGAGTGCATTGTGAAGGAAAAGGTGTGAATGGATAAGAAAAAGTTGATAATCTAGCATGTAATAGTGTTGGTGTGTACTGCAAGGTTCTGGAGTCATCAAAATCATAATAAATGTGGCCCTAGTCTTGGTAAAGTAACAAGCACTGTACACAGAAAGATATATATGGGACTACACAAACTGTTTCGGGGCTACTAACATTGATTTCCTTATCTTTCTATGCTCATTACTCAGCCAGTATACATCTTCTACCAAAATTATTTGGCAAATGACATTTATTTGTAATCTTGAACATTTAAAGTTTTGTTTGATTCTGTGAGAATTCATTTCCTTTTTCTTACCAGAACTCAAGTTTATCTTTAAACATAATACAGGAACTTTAGAAGTCACATGACAAACCACCTGACATTCACACCCTGCATGACATCCAAGGGCCATACAGACAGACAAAACTGGGGCAAAAACAAAATGCGATACCCCTAACATGTTTGTACAGTTGCCTTCATCTTCAAAAACACATCCCTGGAGCAGGAAATAGTCTGCTATGTTCAGGGTAGAAAACAAAAACTGAAGGGGTACAGTGTACATGGAGTTGTAATGAAGCCTCCCCCCCCCCCCCCCATTCATAGAAGCAAGCTGCATGATAACTGATTTTTTTTTTCTCTCTTTTCTCTACTAGTCTGAATGAATGACATATATTGAATGGTTTACAGCAAAAATGGACCAAAAAGGAATGAAAAATCTAGAACGAATCGGGGTCCCCAACAACCCTATTTTCTAAAACATCACCAAAATTGTTAAGTCTATAAATTGAATGAAATGTACTAAAAGGACTAACTTGGCAACCAGAATAAAATGCCAGTTAAAATTCTCTTATTTGAAACAGAAGGCAAAGATATGATTCAAACCTATTATCATTATTTAAATGTATTAATTTGCTTTATAATCATAATCAGCTTGTAATGAAGCTGTAGTGAGGGTGATATCACATGGAATCAGTCAATAATGGAGTTTGCTTGTAGTTGTAGTCCATGAACATGCAAGTTATATAGGCTTTGGGTCTGCTTCATAAAACTTGTTATCAATGTTAAAGGAAACCTAAACCCAAAGAATAAGTGTAGGTATTCTGAAAAATTAGATGTATTCCTGCCCTTTGATGTACAATATTCCTTACAAAAATGTACAAGATAAATGAAGATATTCCTGGCATGATGTGATGCCTATCAGCATGACATGGGTGCAGCCATTTTCTTAAAATTGTGACGTATCTGTTGAAGTTGTACATGTATCATGCACCAAGCTTTTATAGTTGGAAACAATTTTTAAATCAATAACAAAACCTTTACTTTTCAATGAAAAAAAATAACAACTGAGATGATAGAAATTATATTAGGTAAAAAATAAATAACAGGGGCACAATTGTAACTAATTCAATTATAAATACTACGCTATAGCAGTTGACAAATCTATTTCATTTATGAGAAACCTTCAACCCAGAAGAGCACTAACTAATTTATGCAATTTGCGTTCTGGCAATTATAGTACAAAGGATAATAGCAGGTGAATGAAATGCTTCATCACCACACACGTCTGGGAAAGAAGCATCCATAAATTTGAATACATTTACTTGATAAACGACTTCGCATAGTACGTCACATTATCAAGAAAATGGTGATGTAGCAGTTGACAAATCTATTTCATTTATGAGAAACCTTCAACCCAGAAGAGCACTAACTAATTTATGCAATTTGCGTTCTGGCAATTATAGTACAAAGGATAATAGCAGGTGAATGAAATGCTTCATCACCACACACGTCTGGGAAAGAAGCATCCATAAATTTGAATACATTTACTTGATAAACGACTTCGCATAGTACGTCACATTATCAAGAAAATGGCGATGTTCATGTCGTGCTGAGAAACTGTACTTTATTTTTACTTTATACCTCTCTCATACACTTTGGTAGGGAATCTTGTAGATGTATGGGCAAAAACATAATAAATCTCTCAGAATAAGTAAAGTTATTACTTGGGGTTTGGTTTCCTTTAAACAAGTTACAATAACTGTTATAAGCTACCGAAATCATGACACTTGATCGGCTGAGGGCAAATTTGTTTGTTGATAACAAGTTTTATGGAAACTGGGCCCTTAAAGATAAAGACCAGTTATGGTCATGCAATTGCATTGTGAAAGAAAAGTTGTGAAATCGATCAGAAAAGGTTGATCATCAAGCAGTATTGATGTGTACTGCAACATTCGGAAATCATCAAAATGATTAGAAATTTGGCCCAGTCTTCGTAAAGTTACAAGCACTGTACACAGAAAGATGTATATGGGACTACGCACACGTGCACGACACGTGCATTTATCTCTCACACACCAATAGATAAACTAATTTACCAAATATATCAATAAGTAGAGTAAGTAGACGGTTTCCCGGCAAAAAAATTATCATCATGAATTAGTCAAAACATATTCTTTCACATGATTGGTAATAAGAGCTTCCATTTCATTTTTTGAAATTGGGGCATTTCCAATACTGGTCTTTACCTTTAACTACAAATAATGAGTTGCATGTACCCTATATGTAAATATCGGTTTAAAAGTGCACATCCACAGTGCACTTGTACTTGTAAACGATGACAAATACATCAACACATGATGTGAAATCCTGCAAAAGGTCACAGGGTCGTAAGGATTAATGCCATTCCAAAGACGACATGAGACATCGCTCGGCATGTTTTAAATCTAATCCTGAATGTGACAATCGCATCACATTTCCCCCTCGAAACATGAATGTAAGGGGATGTCGAAGAGATTAACGATGATTCTATAGCTTGTGCAGAGAGAGAGGGGCTCAAGTTTGTTAGGAGACGCGGCTTAGCGCTTGACGACGTCTTAATTCCACCGACTGCCGTATACAGCGAGTCATTCCGCTTTCTGATGTAATGGATCGCTGGAAGAAATTAGTAGTTTAGGTCGAGGGGACCATAGACCTTAAGAAACCTTTCAAAGTAATTACAAAAGGTGTGCTTTTAACCAAGGCATCATAATGGCATCTAAGTGACATGTGACTTATACTGTGAGGGAGGGGGTACCCCACCCATTTTCTCATGATCTTGACAGTGACCTGGCAATGTTTAGGATTGCAACTATGCATCGCATCATAGAGAGATTGAAAGCTTCATGAGGAATCGTTCAAATCAAGTCTGGTGAGTATTCAACAATTAGCTAAAAACTTCTAGAATTGCTAGAATACACACAGAAGGGGTACTTTAAATTTAACAATGATGATATTAATAATAGGTTCTTGTATAGTGCTCATATTTGTCAGACTTGACACTCCTAGCGCTCCACTTTTATTACCCAACTCAGCAAATATGGCGCTCTAGCATTTCAAAGAATTATTCCTGCCAGGTACCCATTTACATCACCTGTATCAAGTGTGGCAAATTTAGATTAATGTCTTGCAAAGGGACATTAGTGCCGCGGCAGGACTCATATCGCAGAACTTGTGATCTACAGTCCGATGGCGTATCCACTCGACCAGGACACCTCGACATGCAGGGAATATAGTGTATGCCAAGCGCCATAAATTTGAATCATTCTTTACCTTAAAGCCCCACTGTCCTACTTGTAGCTACTTGCTACCTCTATATAGAAAACTTCCCCAATCGGTGCCTGTTGGTCCCCCATGATCCTCTATTTCTTATGTTATTTGAGAGCTGAGTTGATGAGATAGCCACCTGTCAGTGACCTCGCTGTGTGGTCTAATCCCTCCTAGCCACACTAGCGTTGATAAGCTTTATATCCCTTCTGGCTCACAACAAATAATGTTAAAACCTGCAAAGAACACCAGTCTGGACATGATTATGAAGAAGAAAAAAACTTGCTATTCAATATTTCAGATTAGGGTGCCCATGACAGTATCTAAATTCTGCGACCACTTTAATCTGCGGTGTCATGGAGCACAGCTGCGTCTGATTTACATGACCTAGGTTAAATCTCATGTACTTCAGAAATAGTCTAGAATTAGTAAAATTATCTTTTGATGAGATGAAACCTGATCAATTAAGTTCTATCAAATCATTCCAGACTACAATGTTACATTACAAATATTAAACATGAATCTGAATTTAAAATTTGCAGTTCATAAACTGTGGTATCACTGATTAGATCAATTTGATGCCTTATGCGAAAGATTACCTTGACATCTGAAATTCATTCAGAAGGAAACTGTTTTTATGAGTTTTTAATCATCTAATGAGGATTATTCTATATGATCAAGAGGCCTGTCTCCATCAGCTTGAGATTGCCAAATATCCCGCTAGTTGAACTATCCCGATCGCAAATTATCCAGTTAATTTGCGTCTTCGTCAGCCCGAAGTTGCAGTTGGCGGGATATTTGGTCGAGATAATCATCCCAAGATATCTTGGGCTAGTTTGCAAAATATCCCGCTATTTGTCTGGTACGTCTTCACCAGCCCAAAGACTCGCACTATGCGCGAACGCTGAGCAAAATATCTCAAGTCAATTTCTTGAGCTCGAGTTTCCAGTTTCGAGGTCAAGTCTTGAGCTGATGAAGACCTATTTGTAACTTCTGGATTATTTCCCAGATCAGAAATAGCGGGCTATATTTGGCAATCTCGAGCTGATGAATAAGTAAGGAGATGGAGCAACTCTTCATATTGAAGCGGTTGACATGGAACCCGTGGATATGTGACCCGGCACCACAAAACCAACAAAAAGTCGCAACCAGCGATTCTCCGTAATCAGCTAAAATGTCAATTTAGGTGAAAAAAATAGATTTTTGTTTTTTTGCATTTTCTGAAAGAGTGGTCTTTTCTGTACTTAGTATCAAAATTTGGAAGTCTAAAACATAGTAGAAGATGTGTTTTAAACGGTTTTTCTAGACCAGTTTTTTTCGCACAGCCTTCGGTCTCTTCCAAAATTTGATCACTTTTCCCGAGCGAAATTATCGTAGTCCGGAAATGGTCGGTCGTTGCTAACGGGTCGTGCTACGCGGGCTGTGATTGGTCCGTTATAGCAATCAGTGCGGCGCGCCATTTTGTTTGTATCCGCTTTCACATCCGAGTTCCAGATTTGCGTTCGTCTTATATTCTCCGTTAACGACTTCGAGTAGCTTGATTGTACATCACATATCCAGAATTTGTTGATCAAGAATAGACCTAAGAACATTATTATATTTTATACATTTGAGAGTGACAAGTTGCGAAAAAGTCTACAACGTCGTTACAATGCCAGGTTTTGTACGTGAGCAGAGCCGTGGGATGGTACCGGGGTGCACCAACGCAGATGCCCGGGTAGCTCGGGTGGTCAACGAAGCGATGATGCGGGGGCTAGCTGCGGGGGATCAGGCCAACCTTACAGCTTTGCTTACTGAACACTCCGGGCAAGACAGCGACGAGAGAATTCCTGATAATGTGGTTACAAATAATTGCCCAGATGTATACAAAACAAAATAGGTGACAAGCAGTGTTATCATACTTTAAGAGGTGGAGGTGTTGGTGCATACATTCACTCTTCCCTTAAATACAGGCTTTTGGGAAATTTTGAAGTAGCACATGCTGAATCACTTTGGTTGGAAGTAGTAATTAATGAAAAGAAGATCATTATTGGTGTCATCTATCGCAAGCCAAATACAGATATTCATGAGTTTCAGGATAGTCTGTTAAGTATTGTACATGATCTGAAATTAGACAAAAGTCAATGTGTGCTAACTGGAGACTTCAATATCAATCTTCTAGGCGATGAAATGGCAGCTGATAACTTTCTCACCTCCATGCAATGTATCGGCATGCATCAATTGATTAATTTTCCTACTAGAGTAACGCAACATGGCTTCTCTTTGATTGATCATATATATACCAATATGAATGTTCCCAGTATTCATGCAGGAATAATTGAATCTGACGTTACAGACCACTTTCCGATCTTTACCATTTTTACATCTAATATACAATTTAAGAAAAAGTCTTGCCGAGGAAAATTAATGTCTCGTTCTTACAAGAACTATGATGTTACAAAATTCCATGCTGAGCTTGCCAACATAACATGGGAATCAGTTTATGCAGCGGATGATGCTGATCTCGCATACTCCCGTTTTTGTGAAATCATGACAAAAGTGTGTGATGAGCATGCACCAGTTGTAGCTCAACACGGTAAAAGGAGAAAGAACGAACCTAAGAAACCTTGGATTACAAAAGCTATAATGAATTCCATAAAAAAGAAACATACAATGTATTCACAGGTTCTTGCCACCAACCACAATCCTGTCTATTTAACAACATACAAGAAGTACAGGAATATGTTAACTACAATAATCAGAAACTCAAAGAGAAATTACTATAGTAGGATATTCCTTGAAAATAAGGGTGATACTAGCAAAACATGGAAGACTGTAAACGAGATTTTAAGTGGTGGAAACAATTCGTTTAAGCCAACAGTGGTGGATAAATTGTGTGTGAATGATACTGGTACTAATGAAACCCTGTGTAATGAACAAGATATTGCAAATGCATTTAATGACTTCTTTGTTAATGTTGGTCCAAATTTGGCGAATGCCATACCAAACACAAATCGTAATACAGAGAAAGTTTTAGACGATGGTGTAGACAAATCTTTCTTCTGGAAACCAGTTACTGAGACTGAGGTTAACAACCATTTAATAGCCTTGAATGTAAAGAAAGCTAGTGGGTATGATAATATGCCAATCAAGCTGATAAAAGATGCTGTGCACTATGTAACTTCTCCCCTTACATTTATTTTCAATCTGTCTTTCACCTCTGGTAAATTCCCAGATGCCTTTAAAATAGCAAAAGTGACACCTGTTTATAAGAAAGGACCTAAAGATGAAGCAGGAAATTATAGACCTATTTCAGTATTACCTGTTCTTGGGAAGGTTTTTGAAAAAATTGTAAATAATAGGCTAATTGACTTTCTTGGAAAAAATCATGTATTATATGAGCACCAGTATGGCTTCCGTAAAAAATACAGTACAAAATTGTCAATGATAAATTTAGTTAACACTTTGAGGAATTCAATGGATGAGGGAAGAATCACACTTGGGATATTTGTAGACTTTAAGAAAGCATTTGATACAATTAATCATGATATTTTATACAGCAAACTTTCACACTATGGAATACGAGGAATAGCATTACAGTGGTTTAAGGACTATTTTTATAGAAGATTTCAATTTGTACAGTACGGAAATGTAACATCTCCCATGCTGCCTTTAACATGTGGTGTACCGCAAGGCTCTGTCCTAGGCCCAACGCTTTTCCTACTTTATATTAATGATATGCCATTTGCTACACGTTACTTTAACTTTCGACTCTTTGCGGATGACTCAAACTTATTCCATACATTTCCTGAAGGGCAAAAAGAAATTGATATGACTGAAGTGAACACAAATCTTCAAATTGTTTCAGACTGGTGTAATGCTAATAAACTGACAATTAATTTACAAAAGACGAGTTATATGCTAATAAGAAACCAGAGACGGCAGATTAATGTTCAAGGGCAACTGGCTATATCAGAAGCTGAAATAATAGAAGTTGATTCTTCGCTCTTTGTTGGGATAAAGATTGATAAACACTTGACTTGGAAACCCCACATACAAATGGTTAATAAATGCATCAGACAAAAAGTAGGAATCCTCTTCCGCTTACGGCATTTTGTGCCTAGAAATATCCTAGTGTTGTTGTATAAAACCTTTATTCAACCTCATATATCATACGGAATTGAAGTGTGGGGGAGCACTTACAAGTCTCACTTAAATTGCATACTGTATACACAGAAGATGGCCATACGGACAATCACATTTAGCCATTTTATGAGTCGTTCAGCACCATTGTTTTACGAATTGAAAATCTTAGATATTAACAAGTTCTATGAGTTGTCTCTATGTACATTTATGTATGACCTAGTACATAATAATTTACCTCACTGTTTGACGGATTATTGTGATAAAATTGAGCATAGATACAATACAAGAAAAAGAGAAAAGGGCCATCTACGTATACCACTGTATAAAACAACACAAGGCAAATTTTCAGTAACTTGTGTAGGAACCCGATTATGGAATGAACTTCCCGATGAAATCAAAAACAAAGGGTCTAGAAACACTTTTCGTAAACATCTCAACGATTACTTGATGAATAAGTGATTGAATTATGCAAGTACACATGTATATATTGTAAATAATCTCCATATTACATTTTTGTTGTTTTTTTTTGTCAAAAAAATGCAATTTTTGTGTATAAATAATCTGTAGATACATGTATCTATGACTTTTTAACCTGGTATATCCTCTTCATAATTATATTTGGAGTGTAGAAATTGTGCTACGGTATTACTCAACATGTATACTTCTACTGTCAAGTTTTATTTTTTGATAATGATATATTTATTTTTGCCAAGTGTGTGCTAAGAACAGGGGCCAGACTCGACTAGCACATGTGCTATTATTTGGCTCCTTTTCATCACCTTCTATATTCTATGAGAAAAGACATATGTCTAGCATATCAATACTTTGTTAGGTTTTTCTTTAATATGATCTATAATATTCATTTATGAACATGTACCATTCACGATGTATTCAAATGTTTAATCACTGATGTTATTGATGATGAATAAATAAAATCAAATCAAATCAAATCAAACCATGAATAGGCATTGTCTAGTGCAGGTGTCTCGGCACTATGTTGCAGTTCACTTAATCTGTCCAATTACAACTCTATACATTTACAACATAATAACTTTTGAAAGACTTAAGTCCACACATTGAAACCTCAGAAACATAATGAACAGACTATGTTTGACCATCAGGCCAAATTTCAGCCTAATCTGAAAATCTCTTCATAGTGGTTGCTATGGCCTTTTGATTCACCCTTCTATAAATTTCCCTGTGGTTTGCTTGCTCCGCATGCTTGAATAGCCCCAAACTTTAAAGCTCTCTTTCTCACAATTTAATACCAGTAACCTCCCTCACCAGCTCTTTTCATTCACTAAATTGAAAGGGTTAGGAAGCTTCAATTTGGACAAGTAATATACCATTTTAATGAGGAGAACTTCTTCTTTCATAATCAGATGAAATCAGGAAAATAATTTTTTGCGACTTTTTGGTGGTTTTGTGGTGCCGGGTCACATATGTGCTAGGGACCACGCAGGAGGAAAGTCTCCTAGTTTAGCGGTTGTTAGTGATGGTTATTTTACCCGACTGCTAAGAAAGCATAAATGCTTGTTAGTTAGCAACCAGAGGACAGATGCTTTAAGTCTGCTCCGAGGGACCTGGTAATAAGGATTAATGCCTATTAAATACAAAAGGGCACTAGTGCATCGGCTTGGTTTCGAACCTGGGTCACCCGATTACGAGGAGCTATCCCATACCATCAGACCATTATCCCTAGGCACCCCTCCCCCTCCAAGCCATGTCTGTATACAGTGTGAGTCCAAAAAAAATTACACCTAGAAAATTACTAATTATTTTATAAATCATCTATGAACAGTAAATTATTATACATCTTATGAAAGAGTGTTTTATCCCTAATCATTTAGCACATTTTTGTGTGGTATGTGTTCACGCTTGGATGAACAGGAGGCAATTTTCTTTTCTTTTTTTTTTTTTTTACTCACACGGTATATCTGTATTATCACATTTTGATAAATCATGCTGATAATTGGTTATAAACTAATTCATATTATTTCAAATTGCCAACTGAAAGCCATTAGCCAATAGGCTGCCATCACATCTTGAACATTGAGAGATCCATTTTAATTTAATTCATTTTATGAACCATCCAGGTCTCAACATCAACTTAACGAGCCAGGAAGTCTTCAGACGCTGGCAGGATACGAGCCGTTAATCTAATGTATTTTTCATGAGCGAATTTGAGAAGTGTCATTCATATTGGCACTAGCTGTCTGAGTTTTACAAGAAACTAATGAGAAGAAGATTTTAGAGTTAATTAAGGACCATGCAAACCGATGCTGTTTTGACATTTTTAACACTTTTTGACATTTTTACTTTTTCTGGCAACAACTGCTCCAGTCTTTATTACACCGTCCAAAGGTACATGTAAAGGTCTAAGATTAGAGTTGCAACTGGGTTTAAAGTTATGTTTTTAAAGGTTTAGGGATAGGATTAGGTGGAGTATTGGGTCAAGGGATGAATTAAGGAGTTCAGTTAGTGCAGGAAATGGACTTTAAAGCAATTGGTGCAGGAGCGTGTGTTATATACATTGTAACTATGACTGGTGAACAATTTGGCTCTGGGGAGTTCCAAAAGAGCTCTGGTAATTTGAAAAATGCTGTTAAAATGTTTACTAAAAAATGTAAATAACATAAAAATCCCTTTGACAAAATTGCACTTTTTACTACACCAAATCCAAAGAAAACTCCAAAAAACTTGAGACTACTCTATCAGGTCTCTGACTGTGTCAAGGGCAGCTATAGCCTCTGAAAGTAGTCTTTAGTTTTACAATTCAGACCTTCTGTTTTGCTCAGTGACTGTTAGAGATTGTACTACCAAAATAAGTTTCATGCTTATGAAATACAGTTAGTATCCCAATGAGAGTAATGTTTACTCATCAGACTGGTCAAACTGTAGACTATAGACTGACCAGTCAGACCACATACCGGTCAGTCAGACCATCACTCATCATGCTTCACCAGGTGACTGTCCAAGCTAGGTGACTGTCCAAGCTAGGTGACCGTCCAAGCTAGGTGACCATTTCCTGAATCACATGATGTCTCTCTCCCTCTGCATGGTCAATCACACCATTATGACTCATTTAATTATATATATAGCTCCATTTTCATTTACAGACATACAGTCGCTTGTTTCTGTGTGGATTGCGTTACAGTTGGCTTATAATATTACCAGGGAATTATTATTAGTTGTTACATTTATACAGATTTTACACATGCCAGCAGCAAACTTTGATGTCCACTGAGATCCTTCGGAGAGATACTCCAACTACAAAACCTTTCTGGAATCTGTTAATTACAGAGTTCAATGATGATGGCTTTTTCTTAAAGCCCCACTGCACTACTTATAGCTACTTGCGGCCTCTATATCGCAAACAATGCCTGATCGGTGACTGCTGGTCCCCCATGGTCCCCTTTTTCTTATGTGAATTGAGAGCTGATTTGATGAGAATGAGATAACCACCCGTCAGTGACCGCACTGGGTGGTCTAATCCCTCCTGACCAAACTAGTGCAGACAGGCTTTAAATGCAGTTCCTTTTGAATGAAGTGAAAGTGTAAGCATTACACAAGGCCTCTGAGGCCTGTCAGTAATATAAAGTGAAGTCTGCTCTTGGCGATTGAATCCCCACCCTCACCTAGTAGTCAATAGCTGCACTATTACTCTGCAAGCAAAAATCATCAAGTTTTCTCACGTTCCCGTGTTTTTTTTTAGCGTTTTTTTTTAGTTGTGTTTGCAACTACCAGAAAACACGTACACCAAAAAAACAAAATCGAAAAATCCACCTCAGCAGAAATTTCACAGGCTTTTGCAGAGTAAATTCCTGCTCTCGAAAACAACAGTGAATGACTCAGGTTTTTGTTCATGTGACTCTCCGAAAATCACAATTTGCAAACACTGATGGTTTTACCAAATTTATGTTTTTTTCATGGCATGTCAAATAATCCACTGTGCAACAGAAATGAATTCCACAAAATCTCACTCAAGCTGCATTTCTCACATTCCTTTGCTCAATGTGTGATCAATATGGAACAGCCCCCTCTGGTGTTTAAAGTTTTACAATAAGTAGTGCAAAAGGATGATATATTTTAAATCTGTTCATGTACATGTAGCTCAATTTTTAATATTGGAAATCTGACCAGGACAAAATAATTAACAACAAATTATGTTACATCTTTATGATGTAAACCCCTCTTTTCTATGCCAATTTCTACAAACTCAAACAGAAAAGGTAGCATGACATTTCTTTCTACAAATTTAGTTTGGACTCTGGGAGTTGAAATAAATGTGTACAGTATTATAATACTATCTATACTGGCTACATGTATGTGCCTGTCCATAACACTTCACCCTTCTTTTGCACAACATAAATAGTACTTTACCTGTGTCCTCATATCACTTTTATTTAAATCCATAATGAATTTGAATTACTCGGATTTAAACCAAAACAAAATGCAACATTTTGTGTGTGTGTTTTCTCCACTTTCTGTTTTATTTTCTCTCTCCTTTTCAAGGATAAACATGTATGAAAAACAGTGAAACTGTGGAAACTAGACAACATATAATTTTCAATGTCAAGTATCTCCTATTATAAAGAGAAAGTCGTGTATCTCTTCTTATATTCATATATTACACAGTAAAATCAATGAGTTAACACTAGGCAAGCTTACCTAGTGACTCTTTGGTAAAACTATCAGTAAAATTGTAAATGCTATCGAGTTGAAATGAAGAAAACAAAATCAACTGCAGGAATAATATCATACCCATTTAAGATTTGTTTTTTAATGACAGTTGGCAGCTTTGACATTTCAGAATATTCTTACATTACAATATACTAGGAAGTATATACATGTATGTTTGTTGTACCTGTATGTGCTAGCAGCCAATATATACAGTAATATCAAGAGCAACAATAACACGGAAATAAGTGTGAGAGAGTGTGATTCTAAGACCTTAAGGATGTACGTACATTGCTTTCAATCACTTGCTTCCTTGGGAATAGGAAAGAAATGACACAAGTCATGAAAATCAGTATTGATTTTATTATTTACGATATAGATCTACGTATCTACCTATTCTACTTTGCTATTGTTGCACCTCAACATTGCATAACCGAAACTTAAAACACATCGCCAAATTGCTCATACCCCCCCGACCAATGGCGCCCTCCGTGACCCTTGCGTCCGAGCGCCGCCAACGTAACCTCTTCCTCTTATCACGAGTTCCCTAGGACACACCTTGGTAAAGGCGCTGGGGATGGAGGGAGGGAAAATAGGTAGATACGTAGATTTATATCGTAAATAATAAAATCAATACTGATTTTCATGATTTACATCAATAAATCAACGTATCTACCTATTCTACTTTGCTAAAGACCAGCACAGATTAATGCCGGGTGGTAAAAACCAAGCAAACTCATCAAATTAATGAGAAATAGACGACGAAGCCGCCTTCAGAGAAGCGACCACAAAGGCTCGTTCGCCCGCGGGCACATCTTTGAGGTAAAAAGCAGTAAAAGAACTTGGAGACTTCCAAAAAGCTGCTTTACAGATATCTTGAACTGAAACTCCGATGAAAAGAGCCCAAGACGTACTGACACTGTGAGTATCATGGGCACGAGGAGTCCTGCCAGGCGTCAAGGCCTCAGGGCCCGCAGCCTTGATAGCCAAGACTAACCACCTGGAGATCGTATCCCGAGATGCCGCCGAAAGTGGCTCTCGAGAAACCAGAAAGAGCTGATCCGACTTGCGAAAAGGCTTCGTCTTGTAAAGATACCATTTGAGGGCGCGAACGGGACACCACAGTCCGTCCCCGAAGACCGAAGAAAAATCCGACAAGGGATGAAGCACCACTTCCACTGAACCCGACGTGTCAGACTGATTCTAAGCAATAAAAGAAGCCTTGGGAATCAAACGAACCCCACGTCCTTCCCAGCGGATATGCCCAGGGGCAGCTGAAAGGGTATGAAGTGAGCTCCTACGCTGACCAGAAGTGATTACCATGAGAAAAACCGTCTTGACCGTAGTAAGCAGAAGCGTCGCAGAACACAGCGGTTCGAAGGGAGTGCCAAAACCTTGGGTAAACTCCACACTGGCGTCAGAGGTCTGAAGAAGGGTCTCTTAAGGAAGAAAGACTTCAAAAGAGCCGCTAGCTGAGGAGCAGAAGAAACCGAAGTACCATCGGCAAACCCCGAAAACAAAACCGCAGCTATAGCAGACCGATAGCCACAAATCGTTGACAGAACTCTCCCCTTGTCATACAAAGAGATCAGAAAGTCAGCAATAGAAGGTAAAGACGCCTCTCTAGGGGCGACGCCCACCTCCTCACACCAAGTGTGAAAAGCATCCAACCAGGAGTTGTAAACCGTCCTGGTCGACTCTCGTCTACTCTGGACTAGAAATTGTGCAGCACGTTCGGAGAAACCTGACGAACGAGCCCTCTTCCCGATAACCGCCAAGCGGTCAGACGGAGGATTTCCGGCCGCTGGTGTAGAATACCAGACAGAGGTTGCGACACCAGATCCGGATGACACGGCAACGACCACGGAGTCCCCACCAGGAGGGTCAGGAGGTCCTGAAACCACGACCTCGCCGGCCACCAAGGAGCTATGAGAATCATCATCGCTCGATCTTCCCTGATCTTCCAGAGCACACGGGGAAACAACGCGAACGGAGGAAAGGCGTAAGCCCTCCATCCCTCCACGGGATCGCGAAAGCGTCCAGAGCAAAAGCTCCTGGTTCCCGGACTCTCGAGAATACTGAGGAAAACGATGGTCGAACGAAGTTGCGAAGAGATCGATGTCGAGAACACCGAACACTCTCCCCAGTTGCCTGAAGACAGTCGGAGACAGAGTCCACTCTGAGGGAAAGCACTTGCCTCTGGAGAGAAAGTCCGCTAAGATATTCTCTTCGCCCGGGATATGTGATGCAATCGGGAACACCCTCGTCCCCTTGCACCACGCCCAGAGATGAGAGGCCAACTCGTTCAGAGCCACAGAAAGAGTGCCTCCCTGTCTGTTGATGTACGCCATCACCGATACGTTGTCCGTAAGAATCAGAACCGAACGACCCACCAGACGAGCACGGAAGTGACGAAGCGAAGCAAACACTCCCATGAGTTCCAACACATTGATGTGGGGCAGAAAGTCCAGATGACTCCAGTCTCCTGAAATCATTGACCCCTGGCAATGACCTCCCCAAACCAACAGCGACGCGTCCGTGGTGACGGTCACGGAAGGGAGAGGAACTCGGAAGCGTTTGCCCTGAAGGAAGAAGGAACGACGAAGCCAAGGACCTAGAAGACCCTTGATTCTGGACAACAGGGGGATCCACGACAAAAGAGAACTCACGCTCGGCTGATAAAACTCCAACAGAAAGAGTTGGAAGGGACTCATCAATAGTCGACAATCTGGAAGCATGTCGACTAGACTGGAGAGAAACCCTAGCCACTGAAGCCAACACTCGGCTTTCACCCGACGTGCACATCTCAGAGACCGAGCAGTCCTGACTATCGTCTCGACCCTGTCGAGCCTGGGACGAGCCAGCTGATGACGAATGTCCAGCTGAGCACCTAGGTAAGACGGCGTGCGAGTCGGAACGAATTCTGATTTCTCCCAAATTATGAGAAATCCGAGATCTTGAGTCGTGCTGATCAGAATCTGCATATGATCCAACAGCATGACTGACGCCACGACTCTCGTGAAAATCCGAGGAGCAGGGCGCAAACCGAACAGGAGCGCTCTGTAACGGTAGAATTTGCCCAGGAAGGCAAAACCCCACAAGATCCCGCGACCGCGGATGTATCGGCACATGAAAATAAGCGTCGCGAAGATCCAAAGAAACCGCGACGTCTGCGGGATTCAATGAAGAAAGGATGGTTGCCAGATGATCCATTCGGAAATGAACCTTTCCCAAATGAAGGTTAAACCGCTTCATGTTGAGAATCATTCTTAAAGAACCCGAGCACTTGGGAATTACGAACACCGGCGACAAACAAAGACACGGGTGATCGTCTACTTCCTCTATTGCCCCCTTCTCTAACAGAGACACGAATTCGGAGGAAATGTGACTCTGAAAAAGAGGGGACATGATCGGAGAGCGGCTCCGGAGGACGCCATTCGGAAGAGGTTCCACAAAATCTATGAAGAACCCTTCTCGTACCACCGACAGAACAAATGCGTCGCTGGTGATCTTCTCCCACGCCGGGAGAAATCTCCGGAGCCGCCCGCCGACCTAAGACCCAAGCACTCGGGGGAAGCCATCATCTAGAGAATGACTTCCCACCACCACGAAAGGGAGTCCGGGAAGATAGAAGAATCACGGTAAGAAGAACCTCGAGACGAAGGACGACCACGATCCTGGTATTCCTCCTCGGCCGGGTACCAGTCCTGAGGGCGGCCCTTAGACTGGCCGACATTCTTACGAAAAGAACCCGAAATCTTCAAACTTTTCTTACGAGGTCTGGAGGAAGGAACCGGTTCTTGGACATCGCGAAAAGCAACGGACAGGTCTCGAGCCTGCTTCTCACCATCAATCTCGGCTTGCAGTAGAGTAGTGAAACTATCTCCACAAAGGTGGGGGCTGGCCACTGGAATCTGCGGAAGCAGTCCTGGAATTTGATGCGGTCGAATGCCCAAATAAGTGAGCACAGCCTCCCGACGATACTTCTCGATGGAATGCGAAGTCACCGCAAGCCGTGAGAAAAGATCAAACAACAAATTGTCACTTTTATCAAAAGGACCACGAGTCCCAAACTTCTTCCCCAAACGACTGGCCACCGCCACAAGTTTGGGAGAAACCCGTTTAGGACACAAATACAAATCCGCATCCTGAGGAACGAAAGCGTACTTGTCCACCTGCCGCTTAAGAAATCCCGTCGATGACGACAAGTCTTCTGCGGCATTCACAAATTCTTCTTTGTGTAGATCAGGAAGAAACAGTCCCTGAAACGCTGAAGAGTCCGATTTAGAAGACAGGAAGCCTCGCCGATAACTCCGGGACGACACAAGAATCGGGCACATATTTGTGAAACAAGGCTAACGAATCCGCCGCCAGAGACACAAACGGAAGTAGACGCATCATCCCCCGCAACTAAACCAGACGACTGAGCAATGGAACCAGTGTCCCAACGATCAACCGAGCCCCCCCTATCTTGACCAGATAAACAGGGACGAACCCCGCCTCTCGGAGCGCCCAACGAAGCGTGAGGCGGAGAAGCAAAAAAGAGAGGACCCCGGCTGAATACGACAACTCGAAAACCCGCACCGGCGACTGCTCAGGCGAGATCGATGCATCTTCGGAAAACTCCGAAAATAAATCAACCGCGATCGGATCCGAAAGTGAAGTAGGACGAACCGGAGGAGCCGACTCGGGCACCGAAGATCGAAAAGCGTCAGCAAAAGCCCGCATCCAATCCGAAAATTCCGGCGGGGGTGGAGGCACCGACGGAGGGAGAGTAGCCACCAAAGGCGGACCCCGAGGAGCCGCAAACGGTGCCATAAAATCAGAGCGCGGATTCTTCGAAGGATAAACAAAATCCGAGGAAGAACCGGCCACAGCGTCCCGGGAACCCCGCCTCTTACGAGACGTAGCGGTAACGGAAAAGGCCGAAGAAACGGGACGGTTATCCGATAAAAGCCCGACGGTAGGAGCTCCCCGCAAACCGAATCGGGAAAACGGAACACGCACCGACGGAGAGGCGCGGTTAGTTGAAGCCCCAGGATCCGACTCGGATGCACGGGTATCCGGACCGAAATCCGGAACCGGCAAATCCGACAAAGGGACAGAAGAACCGATCGGTGACCGGTTCAAGTCCGGATCCACGGAAGCAACCCGAATATCCGTCGATGGATTTGTGCACCGACCAAACAAAAGACCTGACGGAACAATTGTTGGCGGTGCAGAACTAAGGCCCGTTCCACCCAGGGTAAGAACCTCTGGGTTTCCGGGAACCGTCCCGAGAGGAGATAAAATCGCCCCCTCGACCATTCTCATAGACTTGCCTTGCCCGCATAAATGTCTGCTGACATTCGCATCCCCGGGGTTTGCGGTGTCACCACCGCTCCCGAGGGGCGTAACTAACGAAGACTTATTACTAGAATCCTTCGTCTTCGTATCCGTCGATGGATTTGTGCACCGACCAAACAAAAGACCTGACGGAACAATTGTTGGCGGTGCAGAACTAAGGCCCGTTCCACCCAGGGTAAGAACCTCTGGGTTTCCGGGAACCGTCCCGAGAGGAGATAAAATCGCCCCCTCGACCATTCTCATAGGCTTGCCTTGCCCGCATAAATGTCTGCTGACATTTGCATCCCCGGGGTTTGCGGTGTCACCACCGCTCCCGAGGGGCGTAACTAACGAAGACTTATTACTAGAATCCTTCGTCTTCTTTCTCGCGACAGAACTTGATTTCTTCTTCGTGAAACCTGCTAAGAGAAAATAAGAACTGCGAGACATATTATAACCTGCGGGAAAGAAAATTAAACAAAGGGTACGAGCAATTATCAACAAGAATTAAAGAATTAAATAAACTACCAGTGACTAAAACACCCCACCGACTACCCCCGCACGCACCCGAGGCCTCGGAGGAGTGAGGACGGGCAAACGCGAAAGCGGAAACGTAACAGTAGTCGGCAAGAAAACGTTCTAGAATACTGATAAATAAATAAATTCACGGAGTGAAACTACTCTCTAACGAACAGGAAATCGTAGAGAATATTATAAAAGGCGAAAATGCAAACCAAAAAGTGACTAAAGAGGAAAAACTCTTCAACTTTTGGGAGCGATTTTTAGTGTAACTTATCCGTTCGGATGCGAAGAGATAAGAGGAAGAGGTTACGTTGGCGGCGCTCGGACGCAAGGGTCACGGAGGGCGCCATTGGTCGGGGGGGTATGAGCAATTTGGCGATGTGTTTTAAGTTTCGGTTATGCAATGTTGAGGTGCAACAATAGCAAAGTAGAATAGGTAGATACGTTGATTTATTGATGTAAATTACAAACTTTTTTTTTGTGTAGAAAATCATGGCAAGATGGGTATTTTAATCATTTGTAACCTTTAAATCATTTTATTACATCAAGGGTAGAATTGTTAGTTACATGTGTAACTGTGAGATCTATAATCTATAATCTACATGTATATACATGTACACGCATACAACATAACATATTTTGAAAATCTATAGTACATGTATCTATATATCTACAAATATCAATAGACACTATATCGGTATTTCAATGCCTTGTATGCCCCAAAACCTTTCTCCACTAATTGTTTTGGGATGATTAACGTGCTGGAAACAATTGTCAAAATATCACTCTTTACCAAGTGAGAATTTACCTTTTGCCACTGTTGTTTTTATTGTCTTTGTTGTTGTTGCTGTTGTTGTTGTTGGTGTTGGTGTTGCTGATAGTACTTTTGTTGTCGTTGTTGATGTTGTTGTTGCTAATATTTTTGTTATTGTTGTTGTTAATATCACCATGAATACAAAACAAAAAAATAAACAAAAAAATTATCCTCCTCCTTATCCTCATCATCATCATCAGGAGCATCATCATCATCATCAACCTCATCATCGTCATCATCACCATCATCATCATCACCATCATCATCATCACCATCATCATCATCACCATCATCATCATCATCATCATCATCATCAAAGCATGAAGTATTGAGCCTGTATGTGGTCAAGATATTTACCTTCATGAGAAATCCTGGTCCTCCTGAATCTGGTACTATCCTGTATTGATATATCCTACTGTCACACCTGTAAAAGAATAAAGAATAAAGAGGATAATGCTGTAAATAAAATGAAAACACAGATCATAAAATCCTCTGTTATACCCACAACTTGGAGTCTAGGTATCACATTATTCTCAAGACAGAAACATAAGTCAATTACAATGCAGAATTAAAGAGAAGGTTGAGTTCTGGGAAGAGGTGAAAAATAATTTGAGAGCGTTTTCATTCTTATTATGCAAGTGTGGAAGAACATCGGATAAGACATGTGCCCTGAAAAGCATGGCTCTTCAAATGCCTTCATATTCTGAATATGTCATGTAACATCGTAAAAATCCAGGGTAGGATTTTTACACCACGTGTTTGTGTAGTCCCATATAGGGGTACATCTTTCTGTGTACAGTGTTTGTAACTTTACCAAGACTTGGCCAAATTTCTTATCATTTTGATGATTCCAGAACCTTGCAATACACACAAATTCTTATATGCTAGATGATCGACCTTTTTCTGGTCGATTCCACACCGTTTCTTTCACAATGCAATCGCACGACCAGAACTTAACTTCATCTTTAATTATTGATACCCCCTATAGACTCTTTGCAACAAACAGAATATCTCAGAATCATTACCTGTACATGTACATTATGTCTCTACACAACATTGTCAACATCACTGTTCTTACATGTAGTGAATATCCTTACCATCATCAGAATAATACAATTTTCATATTACATCATTATTCATATCATTAACATTTCTATCTAATTATCATTATCCTCCTCCTCCTCCTTATCCTCCTCATCATCATCAGAATCATGATGAGCATCATCATCATCATCATCATCATCATCATCATCACCACCATCATCATCATCATCATCATCCTAAAACAGAATCATGACAAACATCATAAATTTGCCATATATTCTCCTTCAATTCAGGCAAATAAAATTAAGAATATGGGCAAGTTGTTGCCTAGGTGCCTGATCGGGAAGCTGTAAAATTATATTTTGGACCAACATTATTGTTTTGAGTGGATGTTTAGGCATGTTACATCCTAATGGCTTCATTCAGCATGGAAAAATCACAGGTGAAAGGTAGCACTTCCTGTAGATTAGATGGTAATGAAAGACACTGATGCATATCCTTCCTAAAACACCCTGCACTATTTTTGGATGGGATCTTGTGGGTATATATGTTTAAGGTAATAATCAATATTTGAAATGACTTTAAGCAAGTTGCATAAATAAATACATAGCCCTACATGTAGTACCAAGGTAAAAATGTAATTGTCAACCACAAATATGCCATTTAAAAAAAATGCAATCCTCTCGAGAAATTAATAGATCAATAATGATAGCTGATCAGAGAACCTAGAAAAACCCATATATTGTATATCGCTAGAAAATAAAGACACCAAAATGTTCTCATCAATGCAGCAACCATGCAGTCAATCAATAAACATTAAGACCAGATATCATCATTAAACCAATCAATCAGTCAAACAATCAATTAATCATTCAATTGCTCAGACACTCAATCAGTCAATTAATCAACAAATCAACTACTCATTGCATCAATCAATAATCCATACATCAATTGATCAACTAAATTATCAATCAATCATTCAAAGAAATTAATTTGACAAATCAAAATAATCCAGCAATCACTTGATGAATTAATTCAATCAATCCAGAAATCCATCTATTGATTATGTAATCATTTGATCATGCAATCAATCAGTTGATCAAAATGTGTCAACAATCAAGCAATTATCTGGCATTCAATAGATTGATCAGGCAATCATTTGATTAATTAAGAATCAATCATTTCATCAGTCAACCATGAATTATTCAATCAAACAATCTGGAATTTAATCAATCAATCAATCAATCAATCAATTTATCAATCCAGCAAAATTAGAAACCAATTACTCAATCCAGTAATCAATCTTGTAATCAAACTTGCAATCAATTTGCAATCAATCAGTTGATCAAAATGTGTCAACAATCAAGCAATAATCTGGCATTCAATAGATTGATCAGGCAATCATTTGATTAATTAAGAATCAATCATTCCATCAGTCAACCCTGAATTCATTCAATCAAATAATCTGGAATGTAATCAATCAATCAAAAATTCAATCAATTTATCAATCCAGCAAAATTAGAAACCAATTACTCAATCCAGTAATCAATCTTGTAATCAAACTTGCAATCAATTTGCAATCAATTAGTTGATAAAGTAAGTCCCAATGAAAGCAAACTACAGTACTTGATCTGATGATCTTGATCAATCAGTCAATCGATCAACTCATTTATCATTATTCAATCCAGTAATCAATCATGTAATCAAACTTGCAATCAATTTGCAATCAATTAGTTGATAAAGTGAGTCCCAATGAAAGCAAACTACAGTACTTGATCTGATGATCAAGGGCAGGTCCAAGCTATTTGGATTGTGACGTACAGGACATTCAGAGACTTTAAACAAGAAATAACAGCAGATGAAATTATTTATATGGCTATCTTTTAGTATGAGTCTGTGGCTATTATGAGCTAGTTCATTTGTAGAAAGTTTTAGTTCTGGCAAATTCTTTAATTAATTTTTAATGTAATTAATGTGCTGCGTGACGTACTGGATGCTGCATAGCCATATAAATAATTTCATCTGTTGTTATTTGTTGTTTAAATTCTCTGAGTGTCCCGTACGTCACAATCCAAATAGCTTGGACCTGCCCTCAAGCAATCAGTCAATCGATCAACTCATTTATCAGGGCAATGGGATCCTAGTATGCTATGTGCAGTACAACGTGATCATTAACATAGTGGCATGAGTAAAGTACGGATCATGTGCAGAGCTGCCAATTTAATGAGGCTAATGTTCATCACTCCCCTTCGGAATGCAACCCATGATTGCTACGAAAGATAAGGATGATGCACAGTAATATAATGAACTGGCAAGGACATGGTATGGTTATGGAGTGCAGCAATGGAGTTATGAACTCTTTGGCTATGGGATGTATATACAAAACTGTACATGTACGTACTGTATACAAATATACGGGTTCAATGGACATACTTACATGTATATGCTTAAATATTATTTCAGTGTAAAGCATGCTGCTGAAATAAATTGGAGAGATATTTCTTCATTATGATCAAGAAGCTTATCATTTTGCATCATTTTCCAATCTGGATTTGATGTACGAGAAATTAAGAATTAATATATTGTTCATTCAGAAATTTGTTTCTCACTGGTATAAATTTACATATAACTTTATGAAGAGAAATGATCTTAATCATAGACAATTTGTCCCTATTTTCACGAAGTGAGGGTAGTGAATGAAAATTGCATACAATTTGCGTGCATATTTTCCTCACTACCGTCAATTCGTGGAAATAGGAACGAATTGGCTCTAGCGGTCCGATGGTCAATGAAGTTGCCTGATCAAGGTATGGTTAGTGACCAAGGGAGTGTAGGTGGGCGGCCGTTCTATGACACATGATCTGGTGACAATTTATCCACTGTCAACTTCTAATTCCTCACAGCGCCCATAGATCAAAAGCTATACATTACATACCGTAAATCTCTGTGTATAAGGCGCACTTTTTTGCCAAAAAAAATTGAAAGTCGGGGGTGCGCCTTATACACAGGTAGCTTCGATTTATGGCGCTATGCCTGGCAATGTCTTCAGCTCAGTAATCGGTGTGTTGACTCACCACTCGGAAACTAGAACAACACTCAAATTTGTCTGTCATCTTGGTTTGAAAGAAACCTTTCTAATAGATCTCAATATGTAGTTTATAATAATAATTCCTCCAATTTTGCTTCGGCGTACCACAAGGTTTTATGTGAGAAGTTAATGTGAGAAGTGTTAAACCACTAACAGTGACGTGGGTGCACGTACATGTACAGGTGACTGAAACAACATATGTTCAAAGTTTTAAACTACAAGTCAAGCAAGCAGTTGTTGTAACTAAAGGCTGGCGAACCTCAAAGTTGCTTTTGTACACACTTCATGTAACTTCAAGTTAAGTTCCCCTCCCCCTCCTATGGCTCATACCGTAAATCTCTGTGTATAAGGCACTTTTTTGCCGCCGATCGGGGTGCGTTTTATACACAGGTACACAATTATTTTTTTCTTTGATTTATGGCGCTATGCCTGGCAATGTCTCCAGCTCAGTAATCAGTGTGTTGACAAGGTTTTATCCTAAGTACTCTACTGTTTTTAATTTACATTAATGATCTTACACATTTTTCTAAAAACGACATTGTTACTTTTATTTGTGACAAGTTCACAAGCACAAATCGGCGCCTTCAACTGCACCTCGATGTTAAACGAAAGTCCTTCCCCGCGTGTGTTTTCGTTTCGGCAAAAAAAAATAGTAACAAAAATAAAAACATCAAAATAGGGGTGCGCCTTATACAGAGGTGCACCTTATACACGGAGATTTACAGTACCTACTCCGTACCATAAAACTAAGCCGAACCTAAACACCCAACTGCCACTGTATTAAAACACTAACCAGATACTGTATACATGTACCTGTTACATGTAGGTATACAGGTACATGTAGAGACCAGGGAGGAGCAAATGTCACCAAAGCAAATGTGGGGCCACTTGGTCAGGCCAGGTGCCAGGTGGGGTTACAGACCACAGATAGCAAGTATAACAATGGATCTGGGACTGTATGTGGCACTGGCAGGCAGTTTTCAGAGGGAAAGGGCGAAAAGAGAGAGAGAATGCTAGAAAAGGCAGTATTATTAAGGCACTTTCCATTAGCGGCTTAGCCTGAACGATCTTTAGCTTCAGATAGTTAGTACTGTACATGCAGGATTTTTTCCTACACTAGCCTCATTCAAACTAACCCTAAACCCAACCTAAAATCCAATTGCAATTACCCAAACCGTTACAGGAGCAAATTTATCAAATCAGTGCTACTCGCGAAATCAGTCCAAGTTTAAATTTCCCAAACTCTACAAGCCTGAGTTGAGTAACCCTCACTTACTTTTGTATGAGGGATAAGTTTGCGCTTCAGAGAATACCATAATCCAAATGCATTTTTTTCTCTTGAAAAATAATTCACTTCTTGACTATGTTGAAGGCTATTTTTATGAAGAGCCCCAATTCACACAAAATGATACCTCAAGCTAATATCAAAAGCACGAACTTGAAACACTGGTGCCATGATCTAGTGCCTGGATATGTCACCAAACTGTGGATAACATGGTTTGCGGTTTGAGTCCCACTGCAGCACTAATGTCCTTTGGCAAGACATTAATCTGCATCTGCCAATCTAAACCCAGGTGATGTAAACGGGTACCTGGTATAAAGAAATTCCTTGAATGCCAGAGCGCCTTATGAGGGCCGCTCGACTAATGCCGGGGTTATATTAGTACGGTCCTTATTAACATTAGTGTGACATGCTTTGAAAATATTACTTTTATTATCATTATCACCATTATTATTATTAAATAGCCCACTACCAGTACTTGCATATTCACAGCGGATAAGCTTGGGCTAGGTGGAATCGCACCAATTTCCCTAGGTCCCATAAAACAAAGCATAGCAATCGATTGGAACATTGATTGATTGATGTTATGATCAATTGATTGAACAAGGTGATTCATAAGGAACTGGTAATCAATCATAGCCCAAGATCAAAATGAATGACCTGGGGGTGTTTCACAAAGATCCTAAGTTGAACTTATCTTTAAGTTGGACTTGACAATGATGGAAAGCCGTTAGCATCATTGAAAATATTTTGTAAAAATTATTTTAAAAGTCATAAAATGTTGATTCAAATAATTCATATTTTCTATTATCTTAGGAGATTTCATGTTCTTGATGTGGAATTTATGAAAAGTCTAAAATACTTGAATTTTGCTTTTGAATGTATTTCATTATAAGGCTGCAAATGGCTCTTCATAATATTTAAGTCCAAGTTAGAGATAAGTTCAACTTCGGATCTTTGTGAAACACCCCCCCCCCCCCCCCCCAGTTTCACTAACTCTTGCTAATGAGAACAGGCCTAGAGAGAATATAAATGCGGCAAGACCTTGCAGTTAGTTTCCTGGCTCAGGAAGACTCAATTTGAGTGACAGGAATAAAAACAGACATGCACCGGCTCGCACAGTACGTTGCTACGGCGACTCGTCACAACTCTTACGACATAAGGCATTCTCATTACTGTGGATGTATATTTAAATGCATTGCGCATGTTGCATTACAAACAAAAACAAAAACAAAAACAAAACAGAAATTAAATTTAACATTGTAGTACTGTAGTACTGTACAGTACATTTTTTCATCCAACTCTATGGTGTAGGGCTTCCTCCTTTTTGCCCTACAAAAGGGGTTATTGATTTACAAATGTGTGAAAAGTTTGATCATATACAGTACTTTAAAAAATACATGTACATGTACATGTACCTGTAGGGCCTTCTCTTTATTACACAAATTTTGCATGTCAATTCACCAGCTTTATGCACATTCCTGTCCATTTGTATTTCAAACCAGAGAATAATGACTGCTATGCATTCCTTAATTCATGATAATTTTTTGAGGTTCGGTTACTATCTTAATTTTAGAGTAATTTCTACATGAATATAAAAACAGAATTATTCATATGATAATCAACTTATTCATATTCACATCATTATCAAATGTTACATGTACATTGTATGTTTTCACTGATTTAAATGTCAATCATTTCACTTCAAGACTTGCAGGACATCTGAACCACAATCAATGGATATTGATATTCTAGTTATATATATGAAAGATGACTTTAATGTGAACTACCGGTAATGAAATTACTACTCCTATTTCTGGCATTTGAAAGAACTTTCACATCTTGAAATGTATACATGATACTACAGTATATTCCTCAGCACAGATTTGGTGAGCCTAAAGACTATAAAATGTCTACCAACTGAAGATATCGTAATAAAAGTACGAAAAAAGAGCTACAGTACAAGTTTATGTTCTGCAGTATGTCTGAGCATGGTCAGAGAACCAGAATATTCAACACAAGTGTTAACACCATTCTGCTTTTGAAAAGACAAAATATCATAATCAAATAATAAAATATCAAATGTAAAGACCTGTCATTGCCATTGTGGAAATAAGTCATAGCATTGACCTAAAAGATTTTGCTAACAATTCGTCGCTGTTTTCACGAAGTGACGGTAGTGAAAAAAAATTGCATTCACTTTGCGTGACGATTTGCCTCACTACCGTCACTTCGTGAAAACAAGGACGAATTGATGCCTAACGTAGGCCTATAATATGTCCAAACAAACCTACATGTACATGTATACATCAGTAGTCACACAACAAATTTCTGTGCTCTTGGTCAAGGTATTTTGTAGCAGGAAGTCACTGTACAAAAAGTTCACTTGTAACACTTTAGGCGTGTTTTCATCAGCTCGATATTGCCAAATAGCCCGCTATTTCTGTTAACCCAGAAGTAACGAATCCCGTCTTCATCAGCTCGAGATTCGACCGCGAAACTTGAAACTTGAACTCGAGAAATTAGCTCGAGATATTTTGCTCAGCGTTTGCGCATAGTGCAAGTCTTCGGGTTGGTGAGGACGCACTGGACAAAAAGCGGGATAGTTTGCCAAATAGTGGGATATTTTGCAAACTATCCCAAGATATCTTGGGATGATTATCCAGACCAAATATCCCGCTAATTGCAACTTTGGGAAGACGCAAACTAACTGGATAACTTGCGATCGGGATAGTTAAAATAGCGGATTTTTGGCAATCTTGAGCTGATGAACACAGGCCTAATGACACGCTGCAATCTGTAACACCCTCTTTATAATACAATGCCATTTCTACTCCAAAGCACAGACACAAGGAATAAGAAACAAATGTCACAGACTAGCTCACAGGCCTCTCACTCTGTAAATATTTGCTTCCTTAAAGTTAGAGTATTCCTTTTGCAGCTAACTCTCTAGAACTTTGCAGAAATTAGGAATATCGTCCTTGTTTTCACGAAGTGACGGTAGTGAGGAAAATCGTAATGCAAAGTGAATGCAATTTTTTTTCACTACCGTCACTTCGTGAAAACAGCGACGATATGTCTGTGCAAAGAGATATCTCTCTGGTCTGTGAAATTTAAAAGTTAGCACTTAACAGTGTCCTATAGTATTCAAATTATACAAGGAAACTCTAGACTTCACTGCCAGACACTATTGAGTATTGAGTGACTGACCGACTTCTTTTTTTCTTTGGTAATAACATACACTGTACATAAAATGAGCTGTAAAGGGTACATGAGCATTTGTCTAAATCAATAACCTACATGTACATGTACTTCTTGTAACGGCCAAAATTAAACTGATTGAATCTTTGCACAAAATGTATGACCATCCAGTACAAGGGTCTGAATATCAGACTATTTAATAATAGTCTGCAATCCCTAAATTTGATTCGACAACTATCGGTCGTTATTTTTCCACAAAAAGAAATTTTCAAGCCCTTTCGTTTTGAGGGAAGTTCTAAATTAGTATTATCTTTCAAACGCCATTGGAATTTAAACTTTTCATTTTTTGGGCCTGCAAATGGGACATACATTGTACATGTAGTCTACCTTTAAGATTTCTTAAGATATATCCCCTTTGGAGCTTCCTAACATTTATGGTCATTGCCTTACTGGTCAGGGAACATCAATATTACAGAGTCTGAATGAAGAGGAATCACAAGTTTTTAATTTGTTTTTATTGTGTCTATGTTATGCCCAAGCATCAGATTGGTGATATAGCAGGCTTTTAGTTTTACAACTAGTTTTAGCCAGGAAGGCAAGTGGACATCGATTGAGCACCCCTTTCATACGGGAAGACACCTTATAAATCCACATCCTTTATTACATGCCCTTTTTGAGGAAACCCTTTTTTTTCAATCAGGAAACTCAGTTTTTAAATCTTGTCCAGAAGCTTAAGTATCCTCATAGCCTCACACCCTCCACAGTGGTAGAGGTTGCAGGTTCAAATCCCTCCCTGTTCCACAATTTGTCTTTCCGTACTTGGTTTCATTCTTATGCTGATCATCAGGCAGATCTTGAACACTAGAAGTCCCAAAACAATAGTTCTCTCTCACAAATCTTTCCCACAAAGGTTCCTAACCCTAAAATTGACAAACTAGACTACTTGGGAACTTTCGTTGGGTCACTTTTATTCACTTTGCACCAGCTCAAAAGAATAATCTATTACTATTATCACTTATCAGAATCCTACTTGAAAATCTTACTTCCTGATAGCATGTGTCATGACTTTAGAGAACAAAGTCCTTGGAATAATAATGGTTTTGTGACACAAGTGTGTGGGTGTAGCACTACATGTAAGGATAGAAATATAGTTCCTCAATGGAAATGTTAGGGAGACATTCCCCAAGTAAAGTTGCAATTGAAAAATGGGAAATCAAAAATTAAACGTGGTCAGTGGCTTAGGTAAATTAAATATACCAAAAAATGGTAGCTCCAAAGCTCCAAAAGAGCTCTGAAAAGGGCAAAGAAGCTCCGGTTAAGATACAATAAAGTATATCAAACTCTAAGACCCTGTTCTCATTCACTTCGTTGGAGCGGTCTAACTAAGACCCGTTCCTCAGGAGCAGTTCTTAGGTGAGTGAGAACGGTCAAAGTGGTCCAGGAAGTGGATTTCTGGACCGCTCCAGAAGACCACCTCGGGAGGTGGTCTTGAGGAACGGGTCTTATTAAGAGCGGTTTGGACTGCTCTAACGTGCAATGTGAACGGAAGCGTACTTTGAGCAGAAGTGAGCTAGTGACGTTCCGTGCGAAACATGTAGTACGGTACATACGGTTTGTATTCCGCGCGCAAAAAAATTGACCTGCTGACCTGAGCTGCCATAGCAACAAGACCACTTTGACTCGTGGAGCGGTTTGAGCCATAAAAAACTGCTCGGAGTGTGAACGCTCGCAAACCGTTCCTCAAGACCCGTTCCTCTGGAGCGGTCTAACTAAGACCACTTTCAAAGTGAGTGAGAACGGGGTCTAAGTCTATCTGTGGAATGTCACTCTTTGTAGAAGCAAATTGAAAAGGAACTCTTTTTAACATAACAGTATTTTTTACACTGGTTGTTCCTCCATGATATTCCAAATGTACAATGCACAATTTACCACAGTAAATTGGATGATCGCCTGCCTTAAACTGGAGATGATGAAAAACAAAAATAATTTTCATACATTGAAATTTCAAGCAGTAAATTTTATTTCAAATCTTAATGATTATTGTGATCATAAAGCACACGTCTATCAGGGTCTATCAGGGTAAATGAAGCAGAAAAATAACAGTTTTATCAACTTGCAATGTACTGGAGATAATTATTAATATCAGATGATATTCTATAGTGATAATCAAATTGTCAGCTCTGATATGAGGATGAAATGACAATTTAAAAGTCCCACTTTAAAGATACTATATCCCTTTTGCAGCCAACATCAAATTCTGTAGAACTTTGCAGGAATTATGAATATGTCATGTACATGTATGTCTGTGAAATTTAAACATCAGCAGTGTCATAATATTCAAATTATGCAAGGAAACCTGTTTACTTGCTAGACTTCACTGTCAGACACTATTGAGTGACTGACTGGCCTTTTTTCTTCTTTGGTAATACTAATAACATACAGTGCTCAATACACCGATCCAACGATGTGCCTGTGAGCAAAGGGTACATGAGCTGTAAAGGGTACATGAGCATTTGTCTACATCAATAACCCACTTCTTGTAAAGGCCAAAATTAAAGTGATGGAATCTTTGTGCAGCATAAAACTATGACCATTCGGTAGAATGGTCTGAAAATGAGACTATTACTTACTGGCTCTATGGCTCTTAAGTCAATTTGACAACTAATAGTCGTTTTTTTCCCACTTCAAGAAATTTTCAAGCCCCCTTATTTTTAGGCAAGTTCTAAATTAGTATTGTCTTTCAAATACTGTTGGAAAATAACCTTTTTATTTTTGGGCCTGCAAATGGGACATAGTAGGCCTACCTTTAAAATACTTTCCATTTCAGAAGAAAAAATATATTAATGAACTTACGGCTATGAGAAGCTGTCTGAGCCCTGACATTAATTTGATTTTAATGTACTGTACATGTATGCAGACAAATCAGAGATATCATTGGCCAGTGAGAAAAAAAGAACTAGGCAACTAAACAGTTCAGAATCGTTGAGGTTTTGAAAATTCCACCACAAACATAATATCAATGATTAGATCTGCCAGTTTCTCACATGATGTTTTGTACAGCAATTTTCAGGGGAGAGAACAATTAAAAGAAGAAAAATTACCATGAAAGGCTTACTTGCCTATTCAGAGAGGGGTTTCTCCTTCAGTGCTTGACACACATATAAACAGGTGCCTGGGACACACTCAAGGGCACTCAAAAACTATGTCTGGATTTCTGATTTTCTGGACCTCCAGACTTTCACAATTTTACATGGGGCTTAAAATTCAAACAGACATTGAAAATCTAAATCTAGATCCCCTCCCCAAAAATGTTATTATGGAGCCCTGTCCACAACATATAAACAAAGTTGATGTCTAAAGGTTTCTGAACTCCTTTCTCAATGTTCTGCCCCCTCCTGGAAAACCAGGACCTTTGAAGACGGAAGCAAGGAAAGCAGGAAGGAAAAATTCATTATGGCTACAGCTCCCTACCCCAGGAAAGGTAACTTCCCTTTTATCTTAGCCTTCAGATAAGTTATATACAGAATATCAGGCCTATACAAATAGTGCATACAAATGTACTAGACTGTGTAGGCCTACAAATAGGGGAATCCTGTCTACAGAAAAGGATTGGTTTGCATAAAAAATAGTTCAATGTCGTATTTAAATTTCAATTTTCCCTTGGTTCTATAAAAACAAACACGCACTCTCTCTCTCTCTCTCTCTATCTCCCACTCACTGTACACAATTCCCTGTTCAATGTACTGTATGTGTATAAAAGCGATTCAACTGAAATCTTACTCCCTAGGGGTGTCAGCTTCCTGAAAATATGAAAATGAAAGACATATTTCCTGGTTCAAGTAGCATTATTCCCTGCCATATATAATGTACATGCAGTATATTGTAGTAGTGTATTATTCCAGCACTGATTGGTACATGTACAGAGTGTAGTGTATACAAACACACCTTATATAGAAACAATAATACCTGAAGAGGTGTTGTGAACTTTCAACTTTGTGTCTTAATGTTCAGAACTTTGAGCTACATTTCACATTGTCTGCTTCAGAACAGATTGGCATACTCCTTATCTTAGACGTGAACATAATGTACAAACTGTCAAACAGGATTACCAAAATAACTCTAGCATTCTAATTAATCTAATTACAATCAATCAGTTCTTGAATCAATAATTATCGCCATGCAATGTGCATCACTATGTGGTCTTTCATGTGGTTTATTTGTGCCTTGTGCCAACAATGCTAGACATCACAATACTTCCTCCTAGGTAAGTTGATGAATCAAGTTCTTGTGAGCACAATATTAGGATTAACAGCTAATCCATTATCCTGTAAGCTGTCCATCCAGGCCTTTCAGGATATACTTATTAAAAACAATTATGTGTCCTTTGATTTACCTAATAGAATAGGATTAGAGAAGAGCATACGTGGGGTTGGTAAAGTTGTCAGGATTTACAGAAGGCCTGTCTTCACTTTCTTGAGATTGCCAAATATCCAGCTATTTGAACTATCCCGATTGCAAACTATCCAGCTAATTTGCGTCTTCATCAGACCGAAGTAGCAATTAGAAGGATATTTGGTCAGGATTGTCATTCCAAGATATATTGGAACAGTTTGCAAAATATCCCACTATTTGGCAAAATATCCAGCTATTTGTCCTGTGCGTCTTCACTAGACCGAAGATTTGCAATACGCGCTAACGCTGAGCAAAATATCTCGAGCTTATTTCTCAAGGTCGAGTTTCAAGTTTCGAGGTCGAATCTCGAGATAGTGAAGACACGATTTGTTACTTTGGGATTATTTCCCAATTCAGAAATAGCGGGCTATTCGGCAATCTCGAGACGATGAAGACGCGCCTAGAGTGTGTAATTTCAAAAGCAAAAGTGACAGTGCTCAAAGCAGAGTTAGAAGCACACACTACATATGGAATAGGAAAGGTCCGACAAGAACTTAAGTTTGAGTTCTTATGAACACAATGATTTGATTAACAGCTAGTTCAAAATAATTCTAGCTGTCTACCACTGAGTAGATCAGGATGCAGTTCACAAGACAATTACTCAGATTAATCTAACAGGATTATCCAAAACTGATCAACGGCTTCCATGTACTGTGCATGGAATAGAAAAAGAGTACAAGCACTAGTAGTTGAGAGGTTCTAAACTATTCTGTGTAAAATTAATTCTTTGTATTCAGAGCACTGGAACTCCTTTCTTAATAATAATAGTGGGTTCTTGTATAGCGCTCATGTCTGTCAGTCTTGACACTCTTGGCGCTTCTTATCTCTAGGACATTAGAAAGTCAGATTTTTCATAGCAATCCTAATGTATTTACTGCATTTTTTAGAGCCCTTATTGACTTTCCCATTGTTTTTCTCTTTGCCTTTTTTTTTCTTTGGGGGGGGGCACTTTAAAGATCTAAATCATTATCCACTACTGTTTATTAAGCTGGCACTCTTCCTATGAAGTGTACTTGCAGACACAGACACAAGTAAGAATGTTATTTAATGAATGCATACAAAGCTCACATAAGGAATTTCTTCCATACTAACCTCTCATGTGCAATGGGTGAACAAATAAGGTAGCTACATGTACTCTACATTAATATCCTTAACCTCTCAAATAAAACAAACATTTTCAGAGGGGGCAAAACAGAGGGTCTAAACAACAGATAATTGCAGAGTGATATTAACAAATAACAACTACACATGTCCATAACCATATTGTCCATAACCATATTTCACAAAATGTCACATTTCAATGTACTACCTGTATGTAGACTGAAAATACTTGACTGACCTACATTTTATATACGCTGTAGGCAAACAAAATTGTAATAGATTATAAGCATTGATCATGTTCTTAAACTGAAAATCAACAGTGCTGTAATATGTAGCATCGGGAACAGGAAAAAATGGGTATTGGGAGTGACATATTCTACCCCAACAAGAAGAGATTGGGAGGCAGAAAAAAAAAACACAAGGCCTGAGATTGGAAATGCACCTCAAGTAGAAAAATAAATGCCAATATGATGATAACAACAACAATGGTGTAGTACTAGCAGACTAATAATGATAATAATGATGATGATGATGGTGATGATGGTGATGATGGTGATGATGATGATGATGATGATGATGATGATGATAATGATGGTAATGATGACGATGATGTTAAAGAATAATATTGAAATTACTAGGCTAGGTCTAATAAAAATACTGTCTAATATTATTTAATTATTCAATAAAGATAATTAAATTGGCAAGTACATGTACTTGTACATGTGTATATGAAATGTAACAGAAATACTGTCTCAACCACGTCGATCACATGCCATTTTTTTCGAGCCAAGACTGTTCGAGTACATGTTGTATTAGAATTGGAGGAGCTAGAGCTCGGACCCGGAGCCAGAAGAGAGACGAGACGTGGCCGCGCCGCGCATCTAGCCCGGAGGTCCGGCTACGATGAAGGCCCAAACGCGCTCGCACAGCTAGATGAGCTACATGATCTAAACATTATCAAACATAGACAATTGACAGATAACACAATACATTAAGCACTTACAAGACTGACAGCACATATGCCCCTTTAATGTTCTCGCTGTCTCGAACGACAAAAGCGCCATCTTTTCCTGACTGGTGCAATAATTCCTCCGTTTCAAGTCGTGAAATACGGCCGTGGTACCACGGATATTGTGTGGCCATGGCCATTATTGTTCATGCTATGTACAATTCCTATGGCGATTTCACACTCGAGCCAAGTGGTTGTCTAAAACTGAAAACCATAACACAACACACGTGTAATGTATTATCGCCGTTAATCTCCAAATGGTGACAAATTTCTGAGTGGCAGCTCCGATTCTTAGATGTTAGTCCCTGTCCTAAGTACAAGCTTTACTTTATTCCTGCACTTTATAAAGCAATATCATCCATAATCCAATGACCGTTTCCAGACGATTCAGGAGTCCCTTTTCGCTGGGTTTGATTACTGTACAAAATGCATAAGGCAAAAGGGTGATTTTTACAATCGGAACTTCCGGGTTCGCGAGATCTATATTATTTTGTGTTCGTGAATAAGAAACTATAAGAAAAAAAAAGCATGTCATCAAAATCTGTTCATTCCCCTCAACCCCCCCATTCCGCAGGCCATTTAATTGAGTATAGAGGATACTTTTATGTGAATTTTAGCAGAATTTTGGCGGAAAATAATTTAAATATTCAGCTATCTAGAAGGCTCTAGGCCTCGCTTGACCAGTTGTTTTGATTCATTGCGAAAATGAGGGAGACATTTTGTATGAAATTAAGAAGATAGTTTTATGGGTGATGAGTTGGTAGCCATTCATTGATGCACTTTATAGTCTTCTATGCATTTCCATCATTAACAGATTAGAAATAGAAACCTAGGCCTACATTTGAATGATTTTATAATTTCCAGCGGATACACAAACAGACGTTATAAGGGCAAATGCATTGTTATAAATGGATAACCTTTGCCCACAATATTTGTTTCCTTCCGCGAGAAACAGTTTTATGAGGAAATAATACTTTCCATTATTAGCTTTTAAAAATTACTATCGTGGAATAGGCTGCCATGCAAAATTTCGAGACAAAGAAATATGTTATATTATTATGTTTAAATTATGTATGGCCAATATGCCCCACTTAAAAAATATAAACAAAATTTGGGCAAGGTATCGCAAGGATCGTCGTTTAGGAATATCTTCCATTCAGGAACTAAAGCGCAATATATGATTTATGGTCGCCTTAAATTTCCCTCTTAATTCCCTTCCTCTTCCGTTTTCCCCATCATTTCATTAGGCCCCCTTTTGTCTTGCTTTAGACCCCTTTCGTTACATTAATACCGGTAACAACATAATTATTATGATATTGCTGGCCGAAAAAAAGAAGTATATCGCGCTTTTCCCGCCAGAATGGATCGAGTTTCTTATCATTCCTGACTTTATTTGCTCTATGGGGTGTATTGGATCCTTTTTATTTTGTTATCCTTCCGCCTCTCTCTCTCTCTCTCTCTCTCTCTATCTCTCTCTCTCTCTCTCTCTCAAAGAGGCGCTCGGGGGGGGGGAAGGGGCACGTGCCCCTCCCACCCTTTCTCAAGTACCATGTATACCATTTATATTATGTGCCTCTTTATCTTTCTAACTAATGCCCCTTCCATCTTCTCATCATGAGTGCCCTTTTTCCATCTTATTCACATCTGATAGGTGCCCCTTTTACTTTGACAAGTGCCTTTTTTCTTTCTAATTAGTGGCCTCTTCCCTTCTGATTACTGCATTGTTTCAGGTGAGAGAAGTGTTCCTTTTCCTCTCTGATAATAATTAGTACGTGCCCCTTTTCTTTTTGTAATAAATTATTCTTCCCCTTTTCACCTCTGATAAGACAGTGTCCCTATCCAAATCTGATAGGTGCCCCTTTTACTTTGACAAGTGCCCCTTTCCTTTGTAATATGTATCTTTCCCATTCGTATAGGTAACCCTTTCATCTTTCCAATAAGTGTCCCTTTTTCCTTTTTTAATAAGTGCCCCTTCCCTTTCTTAGGTATGAGAAGTGCCACTTTTCCTTTTGTAAGTGTGCCCCTTCCCCTATT
>JAVYIG010008007.1:0-94409 GCA_035222895.1 Strongylocentrotus droebachiensis
AGGCACTATACCATGGATGACGTCAAATATATATGTGATCGATCTAGATCTATGTGCTATTGGTCGCGGTCGAGGTAATCTTCTGTGACATTATTATTATCATTAATAATTTTATGAAGGTTGGTTTGAAAAATATAAAACAAATATATGATGCACTATTTCAAGCCACTAGTGAAATTATGGATTTCTCGGCGACAGAAATAGCACTATTCTCTTCAGGGCTACGCCCCTCAGAAAATAGTGCCATTTCCTGCCACTTTGATCCATAATTTCAACTAGAGCCTCTCAGTGCATGGTATATTTGTTTACTTTTATCGTCATTATCATTATTACCATTGTTATTATTGTTAGCATTATTTATATTATAACTATCATTAATACTACTACTATTATTATCATCATTTTTATTATTATTCTATCATCATTATCATTGTGTGGTAATCACATCAAAATCCTCCAACATTGAGCTGATATCAGCTTATTTATTATCAGAATATGACTCTTGCACATAATGTGCCATTCGATTGTGTTTTCCATCCGTTTTTAATGTCCAAAAACTATACATAGCTGACAATCTAATACAGTGTGAATTAACTAGACAGAGAAGATCAATGTATCGGACTACATACACGTTTTGGTCCGAATCTTTAAGCTATCTCTATTTTTTATATGAGAGCCTCTAGAGGGCAATGCTTTTCAGGGGACACTCCTATAATTACCCCCAAAAAGGTCATTAAAAGAAGAAGAAAAAAAGCTATTCTTTATCTTGACCACAATCCAACGTGCTCTTCCTGCCCGATAGCCCAGTGGTATAGCAGAGGTCTCGTAACCCAGAAATCATAGGTTTCGAAACCAAGTCGATGTTGTTGTTGTCTGTTTTTTTCCTTCCTGTGGTAAGGCATTTATCTTTATTACCAGGTCTTTTGGAGGGAACTTGAAACCGCCAGTTCACTGGTACCTTATTTACAAGCATTTCATTTTTTTTCATTAACCTGACTGATAAAGAATTTGCATGCTTGCAAGGAAGCAACATGCAGGGGTGCTGACGGCTTTTGAAAATCCACTCTGAGAGACTTGATAATGACTATATTAGTGCCTTCAGATATAGGGCACTAGTGCTTCTAATAGTTTTGAAGGCGGAACCTCTCGGTTACGAGACCGCTGCTGTAATATTGAGACACCGTGCTTTCTGGTATACGTATACATTCTTTCTTAGCAGTCAGGTAAAAACGAGCCATCATCAAAAAGACAACTTACTTCGGTAGTCACTTGTGGTCCCTGCTCTGTCTGTGTAACACGTCCATGTATTGACAAACTTGCAGTTTATCCAGCCCCTGGGTTGAATCAGGTGAGGCTTCAGCAATTCGTACTCTTCCACATTCTCTACGAAGAACAGGGAAGGCTCAACTATTCCTCCGGTGCCCATGGTAACTGCATCCAGACCATCACAGAAGTCATGAGCAGTCGTCATATTAGCGTCTGAGAGTGAGTTCACGATCAGGAAACACTTTGTGTGCCCATACATCCAACCGAATGGGCAGACTGTGATTGTAAAGTAGAAAAGTACGACAACAGTTAAACTCATTATAGTTTGTTCAAAGAACGCTGTTTTTGTCGACGTGCATTTTTGTTTATTTTATGCATTCTAGATATCCCCAAAATATTGCCTTGGTACACTTATTGGTAACAATGAGATGATGACCTTATAAGTTTTTCTATAAAGAAAGATTTTGTTTGTTTTTTTATTTATTTTATTTGTTTTATATTGTCTTGTCCTGTTTTTAAGCAGTATGTATTTATTAGTTGAAACGTGATTTAAAACGTATTTTCAATCACTATCCTGTATGATCATTTTTGTTTCTCGGCCGGCCGAACATTAGAAACCTTTTAATTTTCATTTTGGCTTCTGAATTCTTCAGCATAATTTATTTATCTATAGATACTGCTAGCTTGCTATAGATGGCTTGTCAGTTCCAAAGCAACAAGACGTGGCGATCAAGGCATTTTCTCCACTTTTGTCTCTGGTTCTTCGAAATGTGACGTTACCTCTGTTACCAGTCAGCCGATTGAATGTATCCATGTATTTGATGCGCTTTCTCCCTCCGTCACTTTCCCTCAATTAGTCATGCTCCTATCCTGTTTGCTGTGCATTCTCATCTCATAATACGCCCCAAAAACTGAAGTTGTCTTTTCCGAATGAGGTTAAGAAGGGATCTATAGCGCATGCCTTATTGAGGTCTTATTCGTTTGATTTCCCTTTGAGTTGCTTCATTTCCCAAACCATGACAGGAAAATGTGTAATGTTGGACGACACTTTCATGACATATGCTTTTGAGTCCCATGCACACATTTCTGTATCAAATGTATGTGTGCAGTGCATTTGATTTTTGAGCAAGACTGAGCCAACTCTTGTAATCCTTTAACACCATAAATCCTCACAGTATACAACATTATTGTTCTGCTAATCAACTGTTCCAGGTACATTCAGAGGGTCTCAAAGTTAAACTAGCATGCAATGTCAAAGGGCTACGTAAACATGATCACACATACTTTCGAACACAACATTTCAATGGCCCTTTCCATCGGCTATTGAAGTGTGAATTAAATTACGATCACGTCCTTTTTTAATCCGAATATGACGTCCATGTGACATGTAATAAAGGCATTTTAATTACCCTTGAGTAGATTTCTCGAAAGTGTTTGCAAACTAGTTCACGGTAATTACAATTTCCAAAAAAAAAGGGACTACACCAAGGGGACCATAAGTGAGAGAGACCGAAATATTGTGTGAATCCTTAAGTCTTCCAAAAGGTCCACAAAGCCGGAACACACTAAAAAAATAAAAAAAATAAAAAAATAATAATAATAATACAAAAACAAATTCATATCCACACACACACACACATGCTCGAACACACACACCCACATAAACTGAAACTGCAATCGCAATATTTACATGTTGGGAGATTATTCCACAGTTAGAGTCGAATCCACGCGAAAACAGAGAGCTTTCTAAATAACTTGAGTAGATTTCTTGAAAGCTTTTGGGATCATGTTCAAGGATGTTACAATTTCAGAATAAAAGCGGCTACACCCAGGGGACCACAAGTGAGAGGGACGGAAATACTTTGTGAACCCTTTAGTCTTCCAAAAGTTCAACAAGGCCGAAACACACAGTGAAAAACAAAGCATATCGTCAACAAGCAAAACCAATTCATACCCACACACTCACACACACAAGCTAAAACTGCAATCGCAATATTTATACGTTGGTAGATTATTCCACAGTTAGAGTCGAGTCCACGCAAAACAGAGAGCTTTTCAAATAACTTACCATGCTGCTCGCAATGTATTCCGAAGGATCCTTCGAGGCAGGAGCAGTTATAACCTTCAGGCTCCTCCAAGCAGGTTCCTCCATTGAGACAAGGCAGTAACTGACAAACTGAAACGATTACAAAAAAAAAATGAATTTACATTAAAGAGAATGTTAAAGGGATAGTTGAGTTCTGTTGCAGAGGGCGCAACACAAAATATTTTTTTGTGAGATATTGAAAAACTGAGTGTTAAATTTGAAAGAACATGCAATTTAAATGACAAAATTATCTTTGTTTGATCCAAATCATTTCAGAGACGGCTGAAATATCCATAAATATAACGATTTATATTACTTGTGTACCACCAAAAATAGGAGATAATTTGAAAAAAAGCCGTTGGAAAAATAAAATAGCGCCTTTTAAGTTGTATTTCAGTCAATGCTGGTGTTGGCTTTTTGGTTGGCATTGTCGTGTTTGTTTAATATACGCACAACCAGGCGGGCCATGTTTTTTTTTATTTTTCATTAAATAATTAATTAACGGGCACCGTATTTTTTGGAAAGTGGAGCTGAATTAGTATGATCGTGTTGGCTAAATTTCACAAATGTTGGGGTCTAAAATTACCTTCATAGCGGGCACCGTATTTTTTTTAAAGTGGAGCTGAATTAGTATGATCGTGTTGGCTAAATTTCACAAATGTTGGGGTCTAAAATTACCTTCATAGCAATTTCAGGTTCTAAAAGGGCACTAGAAAAGTCATAGATAAGAGTAAGAGCAACAGCCATGCACTTTCAAGGCATTTGCAGTCTGAAAACAGAACTCAAATATCCCTTTTAACTTCTTGTAAACTTGAAAACTGAAAGATTGTTAGGTCAGTTTTGGATCGAAGAACAGGGTCGTAGAAATTTCAGGAAACCAAGCTAGCTCTTTTGATCATTTATGACTCAAAAACCTCACAGTATACAACAGATGTTTTGTGTTTTGTAATCAGCCTTTACAGCTCCTTCCATAGGATCTCTAAATCGAAACTTGCATGCAATGTCAAAGGGTGCAGTTTATAATGATCGCACTTTTGAATGCAACTCTTTTAACGGCCCTTTCCATCAGCTTTAGAAATTTGTGAATTAATTTTCGATAACGACTTTTTAAAATTAGAATACGACCTCCATGTGACATGTAATAAGTGCAATTCAATTACGCTGGAGTAGATTTCTCGAAAGTGCTTGCGATCATAATCACGTAAATAAAATGTCAGAACAGAAAAGGCTACACAAAGAGAACAGTAAGTGAGAGAGAGAGAGAGTCCAGATAATTGGTAACCCTCTAGTCTTCCAAAGGGAATCAAAATGCCTTAACACAGTGCAAAACATATCATGTCATCAAAAAGAAAACCAATTCATACCGACACAAACATAAACTGAAACGGCGATCGCTATATTTTAATTTTGGGAACCTTTTCCACAGTTTGAGTCCATGCAAAACAGGGAGCTTTTCAAATAACTCACCATGCTGCTCGCAATGTATTCCGATGTATCCTCCGAGGCAAGAGCAGCTATATCCTTCAGACTCTTCTAAACAGCTTCCTCCATTCAAACAAGGCGGTGACTCACAAACTGAAACGATTAAACAAATTATGAATTTACATTAAAGAGCATGTTAACTTCTTGCAAATTTGAAGACTGAAATAAATTAAATGCTATAGCTTTCTGATTGTTATGTCAGTCTTGGATCGAAGAAGAAGTTTGTAAAAATGTCAGCAAACCAAGCTAACTTTAAAACCTTACAGTATACAATAGTTGTGTTGTGCTTTGTAATCAACCTTTACAGTTCATTCCAGAGGATCTATAAATTAAACTTGCATGCACTGTCAAAGGGCACTGTTTATAATGATCGCACTTTTGAATGCAACCCTTTTAACGGCCCTTTCCATCAGCTTTAGAAATTTGTGAATTAATTTTCGATAACGACTTTTTTAAATTAGAATACGACCTCCATGTGACATGTAATAAGTGCAATTCAATTACCCTGGAGTAGATTTCTCGAAAGTGCTTGCGATCATAATCACGTAAATAAAATGTCAGAACAGAAAAGGCTACACAAAGAGAACAGTAAGTGAGAGAGAGAGAGAGTCCGGATAATTGGTAACCCTCTAGTCTTCCAAAGGGAATCAAAAGGCCTTAACACAGTGCAAAACATATCATGTCATCAAAAAGAAAACCAATTCATACCGACACAAACATAAACTGAAACGGCGATCGCTATATTATAATTTTTTGGAACCTTTTCCACAGGTTGAGTCCATGCAAAACAGGGAGCTTTTCAAATAACTCACCATGCTGCTCGCAATGTAGTCCGATGTATCCTCCGAGGCAAGAGCAGCTATATCCTTCAGACTCTTCTAAACAGCTTCCTCCATTCAAACAAGGCGGTGACTCACAAACTGAAACGATTAAACAAATTATGAATTTACATTAAAGAGCATGTTAACTTCTTGCAAATTTGAAGACTGAAATAAATTAAATGCTATAGCTTTCTGATTGTTATGTCAGTCTTGGATCGAAGAAGAAGTTTGTAAAAATGTCAGCAAACCAAGCTAACTTTAAAACCTTACAGTATACAATAGTTGTGTTGTGCTTTGTAATCAACCTTTACAGTTCATTCCAGAGGATCTATAAATTAAACTTGCATGCACTGTCAAAGGGCACTGTTTATAATGATCGCACTTTTGAATGCAACACTTTTAACGGCCCTTTCCATCAGTTTTCAGGCTACACACAGAGAACAGTAAGTGAGAGAGAGAGTCCAGATAATTGGTAACCCTCGAGTCTTCCAAAGGAAACCAGAATACATGTATCTTACCATGCTGCTCGCAATGTATTCCGATGTATCCTCCGAGGCAGGAACAGCTATATCCTTCAGGCTCCTCCAAGCAGGTTCCTCCATTGAGACAAGGCAGTGACTGACAAACTGAAACGATTACCAAAAAAATGAATTGACATTGCCAGAACACAAATTTCTATTTGGTTTTATAGTTTCATTGGAGTCGTTTATCAACTATGTGTATTCAAATGTATGAATGCTTCCTCCCCAGGTGTTTGTGGTGTTTATGCATTTCATTCACCTGTTATTATTCTTTGTACTCCAATTGTTAGAATACAAAATGCATTTTGGTTTTATAGTTTTATGCAATAAGTAAGTCAATAAAAGAATATGTTCTGCACAATAAAAACAATGTGTGTCCCTATTGTACAATGTAATGTGTCCCCTCATTTTGTAATAGTTAATTTACCCATCCATATAATGGAACTACCTGCCCGATAAAGCCAGTGGCCTGTGACCCCTGAGCACTCAACACCGTGTGGGAGTCAGTTTGTGATCAACTTCTTTTATGAGACAAATACAAGCAAACGTTTCCATATGCAATGCTGGTGTTGGCTTTTTGGTTGGCATTGTCGTGTTTGTTTAATATACGCACAACCAGCCGGGCCATGTTTTTTTAAATTTTTCATTAAATAATTAATTAAGGGGCACCGTATTTTTTTGAAAGTGGAGCTGAATTAGTATGATCGTGTTGGCTAAATTTCACAAATGTTGGGGTCTAAAATTACCTTCATAGCAATTTCAGGTTCTAAAAGGGCACTAGAAGTGTCATAGATAAGAGTAAGAGCAACATCCATGCACTTTCAAGGCATTTGCAGTCTGAAAACAGAACTCAAATATCCCTTTTAACTTCTTGTAAACTTAAAAACTGAAAGATTGTTAGGTCAGTGTTGGATCGAAGAACAGGGTCGTAGAAATTTCAGGAAACCAAGCTAGCTCTTTTGATCATTTATGACTAAAAAACCTCACAGTATACAACAGATGTTTTTTGTTTTGTAATCAACCTTTACAGCTCCTTCCATAGGATCTCAAAATCGAAACTTGCATGGAATGTCAAAGGGTACAGTTTATAATGATCGCACTTTTAAATGCCACCCTTTTAACGGCCCTTTCCATCAGCTTTAGAAATTTGTGAATTAATTTTCGATAACGACTTTTTTAAATTAGAATACGACCTCCATGTGACATGTAATAAGTGCAATTCAATTACCCTGGAGTAGATTTCTCGAAAGTGCTTCCGATCATAATCACGTAAATAAAATGTCAGAACAGAAAAGGCTACACAAAGAGAACAGTGAGAGAGAGAGAGTCCGGATAATTGGTAACCCTCTAGTCTTCCAAAGGGAACCAAAATGCCTTAACACAGTGCAAAACATATCATGTCATCAAAAAGAAAACCAATTCATACCGACACAAACATAAACTGAAACGGCGATCGCTATATTATAATTTTGGGAACCTTTTCCACAGTTTGAGTCCATGCAAAACAGGGAGCTTTTCAAATAACTCACCATGCTGCTCGCAATGTATTCCGATGTATCCTCCGAAGCAAGAGCAGCTATATCCTTCAGACTCTTCTAAACAGCTTCCTCCATTCAAACAAGGCAGTGACTCACAAACTGAAACGATTAAACAAATTATGAATTTACATTAAAGAGCATGTTAACTTCTTGCAAATTTTAAGACTGAAATAAATTAAATTCTATAGCTTTCTGATTGTTATGTCAGTCTAGGATCGAAGAAGAAGTTTGTAAAAATGTCAGCAAACCAAGCTAACTTTAAAACCTTACAGTATAAAATAGTTGTGTTGTGCTTTGTAATCAACCTTTACAGTTCATTCCAGAGGATCTATAAATGAAACTTGCATGCACTGTCAAAGGGCACTGTTTATAATGATCACACTTTTGAATGTAACACTTTTAACGGCCCTTTCCATCAGTTTTCAGGCTACACACAGAGAACAGTAAGTAAGAGAGAGAGAGTCCAGATAATTGGTAACCCTCGAGTCTTCCAAAGGAAACCAAAAGACATGTATCTTACCATGCTGCTCGCAATGTATTCCGATGTATCCTCCGAGGCAGGAACAGCTATATCCTTCAGGCTCCTCCAAGCAGGTTCCACCATTGAGACAAGGCAGTGACTGACAAACTGAAACGATTACCAAAAAAAATGAATTTACATTAAAGAGAATGTAAAAGGGATAGTTGAGTTCTGTTGCAGAGGGCGCTACACAAAATATTTTTTTGTGAGATATTGAAAAACTGAGTGTTAAATTTGAAAGAACATGCAATTTAAATGACAAAATTATCTTTGTTTGATCCAAATCGTTTCAGAGACGGCTGAAATATCCATAAATATAACGATTTATATTACTTGTGTACCACCAAAAATATGAGATAATTTGAAAAAGCCGTTGGAAAAATGAAATAGCGCCTTTTAAGTTGTATTTCAGTCAATGCTGGTGTTGGCTTTTTGGTTGGCATTGTCGTGTTTGTTTAATATACGCACAACCAGCCGGGCCATCTTTTTTTTTATTTTTCATTAAATAATTAATTAACGGGCACCGTATTTTTTTTAAAGTGGAGCTGAATTAGTATGATCGTGTTGGCTAAATTTCACAAATTTTGGGGTCTAAAATTACCTTCATAGCAATTTCAGGTTCTAAAAGGGCACTAGAAATGTCATAGATAAGAGTAAGAGCAACAGCCATGCACTTTCAAGGCATTTGCAGTCTGAAAACAGAACTCAAATATCCCTTTTAACTTCTTGTAAACTCGAAAACTGAAAGATTGTTAGGTCAGTTTTGGATCGAAGAACAGGGTCGTAGAAATTTCAAGAAACCAAGCTAGCTCTTTTGATAATTTATGACTAAAAAACCTCACAGTATACAACAGATGTTTTTTGTTTTGTAATCAACCTTTACAGCTCCTTCCATAGGATCTCAAAATCGAAACTTGCATGCAATGTCAAAGGGTACAGTTTATAATGATCGCACTTTTGAATGCCACCCTTTTAACGGCCCTTTCCATCAGCTTTAGAAATTTGTGAATTAATTTTCGATAACGACTTTTTTAAATTAGAATACGACCTCCATGTGACATGTAATAAGTGCAATTCAATTACCCTGGAGTAGATTTCTCGAAAGTGCTTGCGATCATAATCACGTAAATAAAATGTCAGAACAAAAAAGGGCTACAAAAAGAGAACAGTAAGTGAGAGAGAGAGAGTCCGGATAATTTGTAACCCTCTAGTCTTCCAAAGGGAACCAACAGGCCTTAACACAGTGCAAAACATATCATGTCATCAAAAAGAAAACCAATTCATACCGACACAAACATAAACTGAAACGGCGATCGCTATATTATAATTTTGGGAACCTTTTCCACAGTTTGAGTCCATTCAAAACAGGGAGCTTTTCAAATAACTCACCATGCTGCTCGCAATGTATTCCGATGTATCCTCCGAGGCAAGAGCAGCTATATCCTTCAGACTCTTCTAAACAGCTTCCTCCATTCAAACAAGGCAGTGACTCACAAACTGAAACGATTAAACAAATTATGAATTTACATTAAAGCGCATATGTTAACTTCTTGCAAATTTTAAGACTGAAATAAATTAAATTCTATAGCTTTCTGATTGTTATGTCAGTCTTGGATCGAAGAAGAAGTTTGTAAAAATGTCAGCAAACCAAGCTAACTTTAAAACCTTACAGTATAAAATAGTTGTGTTGTGCTCTGTAATCAACCTTTACAGTTCATTCCAGAGGATCTATAAATGAAACTTGCATGCACTGTCAAAGGGCACTGTTTATAATGATCACACTTTTGAATGCAACACTTTTAACGGCCCTTTCCATCAGTTTTCAGGCTACACACAGAGAACAGTAAGTAAGAGAGAGAGTCCAGATAATTGGTAACCCTCGAGTCTTCCAAAGGAAACCAAAAGACATGTATCTTACCATGCTGCTCGCAATGTATTCCGATGTATCCTCCGAGGCAGGAACAGCTATATCCTTCAGGCTCCTCCAAGCAGGTTCCACCATTGAGACAAGGCAGTGACTGACAAACTGAAACGATTACCAAAAAAAATGAATTTACATTAAAGAGAATGTTAAAGGGATAGTTGAGTTCTGTTGCAGAGGGCGCTACACAAAAAAAAATGTTGTGAGATATTGAAAAACTGAGTGTTAAATTTGAAAGAACATGCAATTTAAATGACAAAATTACCTTTGTTTGATCCAAATCGTTTCAGAGACGGCTGAAATATCCATAAATATAACGATTTATATTACTTGTGTACCACCAAAAATATGAGATAATTTGAAAAAGCCGTTGGAAAATGAAATAGCGCCTTTTAAGTTGTATTTCAGTCAATGCTGGTGTTGGCTTTTTGGTTGGCATTGTCGTGTTTGCTTAATATACGCACAACCAGCCGGGCCATCTTTTTTTTTATTTTTCATTAAATAATTAATTAACGAGCACCGTATTTTTTTTAAAGTGGAGCTGAATTAGTATGATCGTGTTGGCTAAATTTCACAAATGTTGGGGTCTAAAATTACCTTCATAGCAATTTCAGGTTCTAAAAGGGCACTAGAAATGTCATTGATAAGAGTAAGAGCAACAGCCATGCACTTTCAAGGCATTTGCAGTCTGAAAACAGAACTCAAATATCCCTTTTAACTTCTTGTAAACTCGAAAACTGAAAGATTGTTAGGTCAGTTTTGGATCGAAGAACAGGGTCGTAGAAATTTCAAGAAACCAAGCTAGCTCTTTTGATCATTTATGACTAAAAAACCTCACAGTATACAACAGATGTTTTTTGTTTTGTAATCAACCTTTACAGCTCCTTCCATAGGATCTCAAAATCGAAACTTGCATGCAATGTCAAAGGGTACAGTTTATAATGATCGCACTTTTGAATGCCACCCTTTTAACGGCCCTTTCCATCAGCTTTAGAAATTTGTGAATTAATTTTCGATAACGACTTTTTTAAATTAGAATACGACCTCCATGTGACATGTAATAAGTGCAATTCAATTACGCTGGAGTAGATTTCTCGAAAGTGCTTGCGATCATAATCACGTAAATAAAATGTCAGAACAGAAAAGGCTACACAAAGAGAACAGTAAGTGAGAGAGAGAGAGAGTCCGGATAATTGGTAACCCTCTAGTCTTCCAAAGGGAATCAAAATGCCTTAACACAGTGCAAAACATATCATGTCATCAAAAAGAAAACCAATTCATACCGACACAAACATAAACTGAAACGGCGATCGCTATATTATAATTTTGGGAACCTTTTCCACAGTTTGAGTCCATTCAAAACAGGGAGCTTTTCAAATAACTCACCATGCTGCTCGCAATGTATTCCGATGTATCCTCCGAGGCAAGAGCAGCTATATCCTTCAGACTCTTCTAAACAGCTCCCTCCATTCAAACAAGGCAGTGACTCACAAACTGAAACGATTAAACAAATTATGAATTTACATTAAAGCGCATGTTAACTTCTTGCAAATTTTAAGACTGAAATAAATTAAATTCTATAGCTTTCTGATTATGTCAGTCTTGGATCGAAGAAGAAGTTTGTAAAAATGTCAGCAAACCAAGCTAACTTTAAAACCTTACAGTATAAAATAGTTGTGTTGTGCTTTGTAATCAACCTTTACAGTTCATTCCAGAGGATCTATAAATGAAACTTGCATGCACTGTCAAGGGGCACTGTTTATAATGATCGCACTTTTGAATGCAACACTTTTAACGGCCCTTTCCATCAGTTTTCAAAAATCTTACTAGACAAATCACCAAATGATATCTAAATCCCAGCTTTTGACGCTAGGGCGACTGCCGAGAACAAGATGTTGCTTTACGTTGTAACATATTCTTTAAACATGAAAGTACAAGTGAAATAGAGAGAGAGAGAGAAAAAGAGAGGGAGAAAGATGAAAATAGACTCAAAGAAAGAGAGAGAGAGAGAGTGATGAAAGAGAGAAAGAGAGAGAGAGGGGGAGAGGTGGTGTAAATGAAGTTTTTTGAGTTGTTGTGGGAGAATGTGAGGTGGTGGGTTCCGTAGTAGATATCTTTGTGGTCTCTTGCGTAGTTGTTGATTCTGAAGGTGAAATATGATATATAAACCTGATGATACGACTTGGGGAAAAATAAAAGTTAAATTCATATTAACCCAAATTTTACAAATCTTACTAGACAAATCACCAAAATTTTAATGATATCTAAATCCTAGCTTTTGACGCTAGGGCGACTGCCGAGAACAAGATATTGCTTTAAGTTGTAACATATTCTTGAAACATGAAAGTAAAAATTAAATAGAGAAAGAGAGAGAGAGAGAGAGAGAGGGAGGGAGACAAAGGAAAAGAGACACATAGAGAAAAAGAAAAGGCGGGGATAGAATGAGAGAGAGAGAGAGAGAGAGATGATGTAATTGACGATTTCTTACGAGTCGTTGTGGTAGTATGTGAGGTGGTGGGTTCCGTGGTAGACATCGTTGTGGTGTCTTGCGTAGTGCTAGTTCCTACCGAAGAAGAAATATGATACATACAACTGATGATACAACTTGTTGCAACATAAAAGTTAAATTCCATGTACCCAAATTTAAAAAATCTTACAGGACATATCATCACACGATATTTAATTCCTTGCTTTTGACGCCAAGGCGGCTGCCAAAAACAAGATATTGCTTCACATTGTAACATATTCTATAAACATGAAAGTAAAAATGAAATAGAGAGAGAGAGAGAGAGAGGGTGGGGGGGGGAAAATAGACACATAGAGAGAAAGAAAAAAACAGAGAAAGAGAGATAGAGAGTCCAGATAATTGGTAACCCTCGAGTCTTCCAAAGGAAACCAAAAGACATGTATCTTACCATGCTGCTCGCAATGTATTCCGATGTATCCTCCGAGGCAGGAGCAGCTATACCCATCAAGCTCTTCAAAGCAAGTCGCTCCGTTAAGACAAGGATGGGAGTAACATGCTTTAAAAAACAGAAATCACGTGTTCAGGGTCAAACAGCACAATACACACTGTTGGTTATAAAGTTGGAATACTTAGCTCTTTTAATGAAGTGGCTGTGACAATATAGTTTATTCTGGATAGATAAGTTTATATAATTTCAGAACTTTAATAAACGAACTACTATGATTTTTTGGATTGATCGATGAAGTACTGAAAATATGTTACCTTTTTTTTAATAAAGAATAAATCACATTCTAACAATTAATTCATTAAAAGAGGTTAAATAACATTGCTACTTAACGGGCAACACAATTATTACACTTGCTCGTATACCCACACATAGAGGTGAGAGGGAGGGGAGAGTTGAGATAATCTAAAGAGAAAGATTGTTCAAAACTCTCTTCAAAAGTTATAATACCATGTGAATTAGTTATTAGGGGCAACATGGTAAGTCTTCAATAAAATCTGTGTCTGTTTAACTTTGAAATGCAATATTTCACCCCACACTAAAGGGAATAGGGGTATATTCCATCTCGGCCTAGTCATTTTGCCCTTTCAAATTTTTGCCATCTAGTACAACGTTTTTCAAGCGGGTTGCCGCGAGAGTATTTTAGTCATATTTAAAGTATGTTTTGGAATAACGTCAACTTCATGAAAACTTAGTATCAACAACTGCAAGATGCTTTAGTACATTTCTCTTTGGGTATTTTGTTCAGGAAAAAAAAAATCAGAGAAAGTAAAGTGTATGTTTCTCCTCGTTCGCTTAGCTCGCTCGCAAAATTTAGAAACGGATAAGTTTCAGGCAGCGATAAGTTTCAGTCAATGAATATCCTCATAATGATGATATGACAATATTCGGGCATCTTTCTGCCCGAATATAGGCATGATTCGGTCAGCATGGCATCAAAATATCACCTCATTAATTTGTTATATTTAAATAAAATGTGTAGCACAAGAAAGGGCTTTTACTAAACAATCGGGTCGTAGCGCGCTGGAGAACACTCGGGTCACGGCTCGCTGGGCCAATTTTTGTTAATGGTGTCTTTAAATCAGCTTTACAAGGGGGGGGGGGAATTTATTGAGGAAGATATTTGAAACTATCGACATTCTTTTTTCCACTCTTTTCTCTTTTATCGTTATAACTGTTAAATTTGGCCAAGGAATTATATAAATTTCTTTTTTTGTGTGATACATTTTATTTTGTATTCCTCTTGTGGCAGTTCTTAATTTCCCACAATTCATCTTCTCACTCTTTCCATTCGTCCTTGTTTCCATCCTATCATATTCCCTTGTAGTATTACACTTTTTATAAAATCCACTTTATCCACCTAGTATTTTGCTTTTTCTAATGTCAGCCTTAATTCTTGTCTTCTTATTTTTCTATCATTAAAAAAAAAAAATCAACTTCCAATTTCTGTTTTAAATACATTTTAACACGCACCCCAATTGAAAAATGACTAAAAACATTCGCTAATTTAACTCATTCGCGACAATGGTTCTCAAAAAATGATCGCGCAGGACACTCTTCAAAGAGGCAATCCAGCTGTTAAGGCCAGGAATGCACCATTCACTGGCGGGGAAATGCATTTTGTGAGGGACAATTTTTTTTGCTAAATGTTTGTGATGTACATCAAATAAAAGGAAATTAAATCTTTATGAACCATTTTTCACTTATCTATGGCTGTCTCAAAGTGTGATAATGCTAATATTTATTCAGAAATATCCCTTTTTCATGCACTGATTATAATATATATGGACTGAAATGCCCTTCGTGGTAGTGGATTAGGCCACATGTCTAGACATCAGGCTTTGGGCTAGTCGATTAGGCAGAAGGGGTGTTTAGAAATTATTCAACCAAAATAAGGGATGGAGTCAGGCTAAGTCATGTATTGAAAAATGTGATTATATTTCCTTGTATTGATAAAATAATACATTGCTTTTTTGACCAAAATTGCAGTACACAAATTATCTGATTATTTTTATCTATCTTCTAGTTCAAAATCCCCCCCTGTCTCAAAATGAAATGTATACGCGCAAGACGATCATATCGATATGGCTTGGCTTAGCGCGGGAAAGTCTGGTAAGCTGGGGCTACGTGTATGTGTGTGTACTGTAACTGGTTATATACACTGAAAGACATGTGTTGTTCATCATGACTCATGGTTGAGGAATGCAAGTAGTTAGACTGCCAACCAGGCAAAGTTTGTAATAAGCTAAACGAATGTTCTTTGATAATGAGAAATAACGAATTTGGGTAGGATTCCCAATACCATAATTATTTCATAAATTATTGTTATATATTTGAATCACGATGAGCCTATATTTCAAGAGGAAAAAGCAGCCACAAAAAAAACTACTAGAAATTGTGTCAGTTCATTCACAGATCTTAAATCTTTTTTGGGAAAGCAATTCCCATTCATATTCTTGACTTGAGCTAACGAGGTAAAACAAAAAAAGTACTTGTGTTTATTGTAGATTAGTAGATCTAGATGTATTCATGTTCTTTCTTTACATGGCAAGTAGTTTTTTTGTTATTGTTTTTTCATCATCGGGCCAGTAAGGCAGATATTATTAGGTCAGAGAGAAAGAAAGAAAGAGAAGGAAAGAAAACACCTGCAAAGTCTCAGACACGGCCAGTTCCAAGTCTGGCACATGTGTGTGTACAGTCAGTCACACAGATTCAACCACATGTAGCTCATACACACATCCAATCATGGCATACACAAGCTCATACACACATCCAATCACGGCATACACAAGCCTGGCTCATACACACATCCAGTCACTACACACACATCGTACACAGAAAATCGCCGTGCGATAAACTGACTTCCGTCCAACAAAACTTACCATAACTTACAGGAAATAAATATTACACGCAATATATGTCCACCAGGATGAACCAAAATTACAAAGTTTTCGAAATAAGGTGAAAACAAATAGAGACAGCAAACAGAAATACTGAAAAAAAGAGGAAATATAAGAGAAGAAATGGATGGTTGGTCGTAGCTCAATGCATGCATATGGATCATGAAAGGCAAGGTATCGCGATAGCTGTAATCGGTCTCTCAAACGCGCGCGAACATGCCCTTGTTGCTAGGCAGAATCAGCTGGCAACAATAGCTGCTATGAATATTCATGTAGGCTCGTACAGCTTTTGACTGAAATAACCAATAATGGGCCTTTTAAAATTCATAACTCATGGTAGGATTTTTTCTACGGCTAAGTAAAGAGTGCTCTGATTGGCTAATATTTTTCTGCAGAGTTTGACTGACTCTTGGGTCACCAGACGGTCTAGTTTTTTTGTAAACACAGCAAACCACACAATGTGGTCGATTGTCGCGAATGAGTTAAGATAACATTTTACCTGCGTGTTTAGATCGATTTGAGGACACCATTAAAAAAATGGCCTAGCGAGCCGTGACCCGAGTGTTTTTCAGTGAGCCGCAACCCCCCCCCCCCCCCTCCATCGTTCACTTCACTTCTCGCAAAATTCATGAATCAAAATGATTCTTAACAACAAAATGACCAAATATATGATTGTACATTTACTCTCGAATATAATGACTGACTTACATTTTTGCAATAATAGAAGTGCAATATTTTATACTCGCTCGCTTTGCTACCTTGCATTATCTTTTGTAAACCTGACCTTGCCACGCTGCTCTGCATATTTATATTTGAATATATAAATATTTGCGTTGGTACGGTGTGTAAGAGATCAAAATTAAATGGGCCAGATTCTGAACTTAACCAGTATGTCGCAATGATTATGGACAATTTATGACCTGGGTAGTCATTCGTTTACGGTAAGCCACCAGATTCCCTTGCAATGTCATTCATTTTAAGTTAAAATAGCTTTGCACTTGTAATTTTGTATGAAATCTTTGTCATAAATAATTTGACAAATTACCGCATCGGATCCTGTGTGCGTGCGTATCATGAATATGTATGACTAGCGAATGACGTATGGTTCTTATTGAGCCAATCAAATGCAGCGATAGGATGGCAAGGTTAGGTTTTGAAAAAGACGCAATCCGGATAGCATATTTTCGGGAAAGAGCCCCTCACGCCTCTCCAGCGAGAATGTGTCCGTACATCCATGTGTACGAGGGATGGAAAACAAATCATCATTAATAAATTTGGATTGAGGTGACGACAAACGCGTTTCAACTTAAAAAGGGAGCTGTGACTTAAAGATAGGGTTTACAAAAACGTTGATCTGGTATACTAAAGACTGCAATCCCCCCCCCCCCCATGACTGTGCCCACGTTACACCACTGTGCACACAAATATCAACAACAACAAAATATATAAATTGTCATAAATCCAGGACCATTTGTCCACTAAGGTCTTGACAGATCGGCAACATAATTATTCGCAGTTATCTACAGAACTTAATAACAAAATATATATCAAAGTGGAAGTAATCATTAAGGTGCTAAGAGAGAAAGTGCGGGCGTGGGAGGGAGGGGTGATTGATTGATTGAAAGTGAGAGAGAGAGAGTGACAATGATGGAGGTACCATGAGGGAGGGAGGGAGAGAAGGTAAGAGATGATTGTTAATGTATCGTACCTGGATGAGCGCAGTACAAGTTTATTCTGTCCCTCGCTTCTTTTGGCGTTCTGACGTAATATTCAGGGTGATCACGTGTTAGATACTTGGGAACAAACTGGACTGATTCCCCTGTATATTCGGAGAAACCGTAAGGACAGATGGCCGTTGGTATTCCAGGGCAAGTACCGTCACCTAAAATGCCTGTTTATTTCGAGTAAGATAAAGGGAAGGAAGAAGATTGAGAAGAAAAAGCAGGAAAAAAAGAAGAAAAAGTAGTAGAAGAAGAAAAGGTAGCAGAAAACTTGAAGAAGGAGAGAAAGAAGAAAAAAAAGAGCAGAAGAACGAGATGAACAAATAAAATAATAGGAACAAATAAGAGGAGAAAAAGAAGGAAATTGACACGAATAATTATAAGTATGTTTTTCTGTTCACTTTCTGATATTTTACCACTCAATGCGCTACATTAACAATGTATTATAATTAGTTTTTACAGGTCCAAAACTGTGGAATTCTCTTTCAAATTATATTAAACAGTGTAATTCGATACAAATCTTCAAAAAAGAGACTTAAAAGAATTCTTCTGAATAGTTACTAGGCTATTGCATTCCCAAATCAAATATAATTTGTAATGTGACTTTATGCCACTTTGAGTGTTTCTTGTCATAAACGTCTATGTATTTATAAATGTTTTGCATTTAAAAGTGATTTTCGTATTACTGAATCAGTTTGTTGTTATTTTTTTTTTATCGCATAAAATGATAATTCATAATAATTACTTTTACAGGGAGGCTTACACCCTTCAAGCTCTGCATTTTAGTCAGCCCTCCTTCCCTTTCAATTTCATGTTTACTTTTTTTATTGTATTGTGCAAATTGATATGTATGTATATGAATATGTGCATATGTTAACATGTGCTATCATTGTAAATATGAACAATTTAATAGGAATAATAAATGAATCGAATTGATTTGAATTGAATTGAATAATACCACATATGGAAACGTTGTATCATCCGCTGAATCTGACTTGCGTGCATAGAACAAATTAGCATTTTTCCATGAAAAAGTGAAGTTTTCTAGAATGTGCGTTTTTTCCAGCATTGGGGCGCCCGGGAGTCACTCGGGTAACATTTCATAAAGTATAATATAAAAAGACCATATGCAAATTGTCTGTACTTTTGTCGGAAAAAATACATTTATCCAGCATAATGTCGTCTGTTTTTGCGTTTTTACAGGTCACATAATGGAACTACCTGCCCGATGACCCCTGAGCACTCAACACCGTGTGGGAGTCAGTTTGTGGTCAACTTCTTTTATGAGCCAAATACAAGCAAACGTTTCCATATGTAATAAAACAAAAGCACACAAACAAAAAAGTATAATGCATTACCTAAATTGTTTCCTAGTAGCGCTGTATAAAAATAAAAGTAGGAGAAGAAAAGGAAGAAGAAGAAGGAGAAGACAATATCATCATCATCACCTCTCAATTGCTTCTTTCACGTAACGTGTTAAATACTTGGGAACAAACTTGACTGATTCCCCAGGATACTCAGAGATTCCTTAAGTGCAGATATCTCGTGGTACTTCAGAACATGTTCCACTACCGAATAGGCCTGTTCGTTCAGCGTCAAATAAAGAAGGGGAAGAAGCATGATAGGTAGAAGAAAAAGAATAGGAACAATGAGAAGGATAATTTAGTAGTAGTATAGTAGTAGTAGTAGTAGTGGAAGAAGAAAAAGAAGAAGAAGAAGACGAAGGAGAAGAAAAAGAAGAAAGAAGAAGGAGAAGAAGAAGAAGACGAAGGAGAAGAAAAAGAAGAAAGAAGAAGAAGGAGAAGAAGAATAAAAGAAGGATGATGGCCCGATTTAGTTAGGCGCATAGATTTTTAAATATGTGATGAAAAGAAGCGACAAAATCCACGTTTTCGTCATAAACAAGACATTTCTGGACACGCAATTTTGATAGCAGAATCCCTATTATATTAATATTGCATTCTTGCTCCCAGTGGAATGAAATACGTTTACGGTAGTTCTTTAATCTTGTATAGCGCGAATTTGCATGCCTGTGAAACGAAAATGCGCGCTGTTGTACGCTTATGCGCTGGATAAAAAGCGCATGTAGTTCAACTATTGACTTTTCAATGCATGTCTTTTCGATTCCGACGATATAGTGCCAATAACGGGATGTTCGGTATTAAAGGGATAGTTGAGTTCTGTTGCAGGGGGCGCTACACAAAATATTTTTGTGTGAAATACTGAAAAACTGAGTGTCAATTTTTAAAGAAATAATATTTAAATGACAAAATCTTCTTTGTTTGATCAAAATCGGTTCAGAGAAGGCTGAAATATAACGACTTCTAATACCTGTGTACCACCACAACTAAAAGATATTTTGAAATTTTTTAAAAAACCGTTGAAAAAAACTAAATAACGCCTTTTTACGTCGTATTTCAGCCAATGCCGAAGTTGGCTTTTTTTGTTGAGTCTGTAACCTTATTAGACCATATATACACTAATATGAACAAGTATGATAATCACTCCGTTGTTACAGAATGTGATATTTCACCACCCTGTGTTCATGATTTTAGAAAATCCATGTAGTTTGAAGCAGCTGCATTATCCACAGACTGTAACTTACAGATGTTATAAAAACTATAATGTACAAAACTTCATAGATGATCTTGCCGGGCAAGACTGGCAACATATCAATAGCTGTGAAGATGTAAACATGGCATATTCCATTTTTTTAAATTTGTTTAATAATGTTTGTAATAAACATGCTCCAATCAAAGAGAAAAGAAGCTGCAAAGGACGCGCTTATAACAAAAACCTTGGATAACCGAATCAATAATAAAGTCTGTTCGAAAAAAATATGAATTGTTTTTAAAAGTAAGGAAATCTCGTTTTGATGTTACTGATGTACAACAATTTTGGAGCTACAGAAATGTATTAACGACTGTTCTTCGCAATGCCAAGAGAAATTATTACAGTGGTTTGCTAGCTGAGAACAGCAATAACACTAGTAAAACGTGGAGCATCATAAATGAATTACTATCTGGGAGAAATAAAGGTAACAAAGGTACCAAGGTAGAAAAACTTATAAGGCGTATTAATGGAAATGATAAAGTTCTAACAACTGAATCTGAAATTGCCAATGAATTTAATGATTTCTTTGTGACTTTGTAAACATCGGTCCAAATGTAGCATCAGCAATACCAAATGTACCCACATTATTTGAAGATTATTTGAATAATAGTGTTGAGCAATCCTTTTTTTGTAAACCGGTCACAATGAAGGAAGTTCATGACCACATGTTGGCTCTGGACGAGAAGAAAGCTTGTGGTTACGACAATATTCCAGTACGCCTGATTAAGGATGGTGCATCTTTTTTAGCTGAACCATTAACACATATCTTCAATCTTTCATTGGAAACAGGAAATTTCCCTGATAAAATGAAAATGTCTAAAGTCAGTCCACTGTTTAAGAAAGGGAACAAACATGAAACAGGGAATTATAGACCCATTTCTGTCTTACCAATTTTGGTTAAAGTATTAGAAAAAATAGTTAATGTTCGATTGACCAGTTTTCTAGAAACGCATGACATTTTATATCACTATCAGTACGGATTTAGGAAAAAGTATAGTTCTAAATTATCATTAATTAATCTTATGAATACGGAATTGAAAAGTATAGACGAAGGATTTGTTACGCTTGGTGTGTTTCTTGACTTTCAAAAGGCTTTTGACACAATAAACCATAACATATTATTTAAAAAGCTATCACATTATGGCATCCGAGGACATGCACTGAAATGGCTCGAAAGCTTTCTTAGTGACAGAATGCAGTTTGTGAAATACAAAGAGTCATCATCAGAAAGTAGATATATCAAATGCGGTGTACCACAAGGTTCTGTCTTAGGACCAACTCTGTTTTTAATCTATATAAATGACTTGCCAACCGTGACAAATTAATTTCAGACTATTTGCAGATGATTCTAATATTTTTCATACTTTTCCCAAAGGTGTAGATCAAATAGATGAATGTGAAGTAAATGAAAATTTAAAATTAATACAGAATTGGTGCACTGCAAATAAGCTTACTATCAATGCGTCAAAAAACAATTTCATGTTCTTCAGTAGTCGTAGAAGAAAGGCTTTGCTTAAAGGGAGATTAAAAATATCTGGGGCACAATTAAAAGAAGTGGAGGAAGCGATATTTGTTGGCATTTCCATTGACAGACATTTAACATGGAATTCACATATGAAATCTGTTAATGACTATACGGAGAAAGGTCGGTATCCTCTTTAAATTACGGCACTTTATCCCTAAACATATATTGATACTGTTGTATAAAGCTCTGATACAGCCACATATATGGCATCGAGGTTTGGAGTAGTACTTATAAATCACACTTGAATTGTATATTTTATACTCAAAAGATGGCTGTACGTGCTATAACTTTTAAGCCACATCGTTCTCATACTAATGCACTGTTACATGACCTCAAATTGTTGAATGTTTTTAAATTGCATAAATTATCTATTTGTACTTTTGTGTTTGATTTGATAAATGAACGATTACTTCATTCCTTAAATGGGCATGTTCCCCGTATTCCAGAGGGCGTTCAAAATACGTACCCGCTGGCGGACGGTGCTAGCTGCCTATTGACATCAACACAATACTGCTCTTACGCAGATGGCATGTTCCGAATGTCCGGACAATGCCGATTATCGCATAAAATGTGCCGAGGTAATACCAATCACAGTTCTGCTCTAAGATTCGGCTGCTGTTTCCGCCCACTTTCGTGACGTCGCGATCGGCAGCAATCAGCTGGCTTGGCGAAGGCAGACCAGGCCGCGCGTACTTTGATTGACAGCTGTATGTAAATTAGAAGTCGACCTTCGGAACCAAGATGGCGATGACTAGAGCAGCGAGAACATGCGCCTTTAAAACATTATTGCAGTATAATACAACATGAATATTCCACAAGACAAAGAACGGGTCGACAATTGCGTCTTCCTTTATTCAAAACAGGCCAAGGAAAATTTTCTGTTTCGTTTGTTGGAAGACATTTTTGGAATATGCTTCCTACTGATCTAAGAATTGAGAGATCAAGAACCTCTTTTCGTAAAAAACTTACAAAGTTACTCGTAAGTGAAAACCACGAATCATGACCTTGTAACTATATAGTTGTATATAGTAACCAGTCTCATTCTAATATTATACACAAATCTTATTTATAAGATTTGGAAACCCATCATGTATTTTTCAATTAACTTTATTTTAGGCTTTAGATAACGAGAGTCAGACTCGAATTTATGTCATGCATTTATGTTTTATTGACATTGTCATTGTACATTTATCTTTTGTTTCAATGTTCTCAATGGTGGTGAATAAATAAATTCAATTTAATTCAATTCGTGTTGCTTATATTACCTACAATTAGCTGGCTCATGTATTGTTATGTTTAATTAAATAATTAATTAACGGTCAACATGTTTTTTTAAAAGTGGAGCTAAATTGGTATGATCGTATTGGTTAATTTCACACATTTTGGGGTCTAAATTTACCTTCATAGCAATTTTAGGTTCTAAAAGGGCATTATACATTTTATAGATAAGAATAAGAGCAATAACCATGCACTTTGAAGGCATTTGCGGTCTTAAAACAGAACTCAACTATCCCTTTAAGAGGCGTCAGGTATTAGGTTAAGTGACCAATAAAGTACCTATAACTGTATTATTCTTATGACCTCCACTGGAATGAAGTTAGTCATCAGCTTTGATAAGTCATAATTTTAAGGTAAATATTTTTTCTCTCTCGTGTATTAGGCCTACACGATTTAATGAACAGTTACTAGTAGTTGGCAAGTAAAATCTATTATAAGACGGTTTACAAAATGTAGCCAATGGCAAATCTGTTTTCAAGTCGCGTGTTTATGATTTTTTTTTTCTTCTCTCTGATCGCGCCTGGCTATAGCTACGCCTGTTTTGTGCCACACTATGCAAGCTCCGTGCAAAGCTCTTGATCCTCGCATCTCGATGCATTTAAAGTTTAGACGCGATGTGATGCACGTGCACGTAAATTCAGATTGCATGATGATGTGTGCGTACTTTGAGACGCGCTTAATACTTTGTTTAGCTCGGGCCCCTGTTCACATGTTTTGTCCATGGTTTGCCTGCGAACGTGCGCACTGTATAAGGTATTATATACCTCACTTAAGAAATCCAGCCATCTGATTGGTCAAAATTGCAGTCATGGTTTTAGCCATTCCCGTAAATAAACGAAAAATGCCACGCCCATTTGATAGTTCGAGGGTAACATTCAAGTTACCAGGAATAAAGTCTTGCTTAAAAACTGGGTTGAGCGATCGCGGATACCATACATTGTGTGTGTGCGAAGAATTGGTCGCTAGACAGCAAAAACAACAAAAGGATAGGCCCAACGTTTTATTATTAGCCGTAGATCTAGGTCTAGATATAGATTGTGATTTTACTGCTTGCGATAACGGTGATACAGGTATTGAAGATTGTATAATGAAAGTGTTTGAATTCATTTGGTGGATGAACAGTTGAATTCTACGCCGTTTTGTGCGTCATTGCACCGCTGAATTTGGTATGTTTGTCGCTAATTTCTGACAAATTTAGATAGCTTTCCTGATGGTATTTCATGCAAAATTTCTGTAATATTGATAAGCACTGATTCTTGTCCTTAACTTTGACTTGTTTCTTGTCCGTTATAGGCCTAGTCATTTAATAGATGAATTCTGAGCACATTTCAGTTACACAAAAAATCCAGCCGGTTCATAGTCCCACACACGTATTTGTATGTACCTTGTGCCCTTACACTGTCTGCTGTCTCGATAGCGTAAACAAACTTGATTACCATGATTGGTAAGTCGCACATGTATTCTATGACCCTTTTCGATATATAAAAGTAGTAATGACTGCTTTAATTTTCTAAACATAGTTGTTTCTCAAAGCAGTCATTAATACTATAATATCATCCACTAAAGCAGACGGCGGCCACTATGATTGTGTGACCCTTGGCTTTTTTATCGGTTTTTTAGTCAATGTCTCGACTTATTTAAACCAATATTGTAAATCTGTCTTAATTAAAACAAATACATATTTTAGCTCGTGCATTACTGATATGCACTGTACTTTGTAAGGTCACAATGAGATGGAAAGGAACACGATAGGTCACGTTCATTATCATATTGTGACTTAATCTGCGTATAGGGCATATTCACTTTATGCACTCGCAAACCTGAATAATTTTAAAATCAAACGACCAATCATTCAATCAATAACTGCAATGAATTAACATTGACATCGAGTGAATCCTAAATACTTAAAGTCAATAACTCACCCTTAAACTGTTGGTTGAATAGGAAGAATGACACGATTGTGAGCTTGAAATACTGTTTGAAGAGAGTGAACATTTTTGTTAAACAATAGAGTGTACAAAGCATTTGTAACATTAGTAGTAGTAGTAGTGGTAGTAGTAGTAGTTGTAGTAGTAGTAGTAGTAGTAGTAGGGGAAGTAGTAATATAAGTAGTAGTATCAGTAGTAGTAGTAGTAGTAGTAGTAGTAACAGTAATAACAGTTTTTATAGAAGTAGTAGTCGTATAAATACAAGTAGTGGTAGTAATATAACATACTGCTCCGATTGTCTCATTTTCGCTCGCGTGAACATTGCCAGCACAAACCACTGACCTCTACCTCCTCAACGGATCATCGCACATTCCCATTCACTATACGTTACGTACTAAAAGGCTGTATTGTCTGACCGTTCATGAATATTCATGTTTTTGCTGAACTCGGCAAAATGTTTGCTTTTACTAAATGGAAAAATTACGGTGGGGGGTTGGATGAAATGGACAAAATGAAATAGGCAGAAGTGATCTATGATAATTCATGCGTTTTATGTTTCGTGTGCTCGACCTATAATCTTCAAATCGCTTGGTAAACTGAGTCCAAAGTTAGACTTGTTTCACATGTGTATTATAGGCAATGACGAGCTTGCAACCTATTTTGAAAAATTACGGTGGGTGAACTTTCAAAAGTCAATGAGACATGAGGGCTCAAATGGAAGAGCTAGTGATAACGTACGTCGGGGTGGATGTGCTTTTCGTTTAAACAAAAAATGAATTTTTAACGATTTAAAAAAAAAACGTCCATAGGCTACTATGTTAGGCTGCTGACGCTGACCATGCTCTGACGATAGGGGGCGTCGTGAAATGAGACTAAACGGAGCCATATGCTAGTAGTATAAGTAGAAGTAATAGAAGTAGTAGTAGTAATAGAAGTAGTAGTAGTAGTAATAGTAGTAATAGAAGTAATAGAAGTAGTAGTAGTAATATAACTAGTAGTATAAGTAGAAGTAGTAGAAGTAGTAGTAGTAATAGAAGTAGTAGTAATAATAGTAATAGAAGTAGTAGTATAAGTAGAAGTAGTAGTAGTAGTAATAGAATTATAGGTTAGAATGAAAATAAGACCGGTATTCCAACTAACAAAAGGCATGAATAACAAGTGTAACGTCTTACTGGTGAAGTTGTCAAAGTTGCTGGTTCCAAAACATGTTGTGCTAAATGTTGGCGTGGTGCTCACATCAGCCACAAACACTGAATTTGCACTGCTCCAGCCCGTTGCTTGAGTGATTTCCCGATCAACCTTATGCGCAGACTCTGTTGTTTGGAACCAGTAACATGGACAAGCAATATGACATTAGCATTGCGGTACTCTATTGACTTGACTTCCCTTCTTAATGAAAAGTGATATAAAAGACAGGAGAAACATACCATTTTTGTTTCACACTCATGGACCTCCGTGCCAATATGAATAGACCAATGTTTTGGATACAAATGCTATAGATTCTAGATACGAACTCTATGGCAACAAGCATATTGCCATCTCAGTGTGTTGTGGAGCCAGCTTTCCTGTTGGCTCGGCGGGGAAGGGAGGGGGGGGGGGGCAGAAGGGAGCTTCGAAAACGGATACGTATAACAATCTTGTTAACTATTTGCTCACATTAGTTTGCAGCGTGGTAATATCACTGTAAAATTTCTCTCTCACTTGTGATGGCCCTGAAGCTTATTGCGCATTGCTGCCTGCATTCTGCCTATAGACTATCTACAATTTTTTCATTTGAAAGACTTGATACAAATTACCATTCTCAGTAGATCTAGTCGATCTAAAATTCTACACCCCACCCGTGATGGGAAGATAGAAATGATTTTGAACTATATGTATTTTCTGAACCCTAAAGTTCTATAGAAATCTTAAAATGGATCCTTCCATTTATTGTTATTCATTGTGGGTCTTATATGGTCAAGATACATCCGATGGGAGTAGTCAGATAGTCAAAGTAGTCAGATAAGCAGACGCACAGTGCCCCAGATGGAGGACAGAGACTGGCTGCTCTCAACTGTCAACTGGTAAACATCATTGATTAATTGATTGATTGACGATGTCGATGACTATTCAATCCCTTTGCTAAACCATTTTCAGTGTATTCTAGAATTTGATTAAGGCAATTGGAAATTGTTTTAATGAAAATGTGTTGAAAGCAGTATTCATTTTACATGTAGGGTCTAACTTAGACCCCTAGACTATATAGATCTAGATACTTTACTAGATGATTAGTAGATCTATTCTAACGTTAGACTTTAAATGCTAAATGTAAAATAAGAGATTATTTAAATACAAAATTTGGTGCCTGCTTAATCGACAAGGCTTGGGAAACGACAAGCCAAACAGCACAGGTCAATATAGACTCTAGTTCAGATGCAAATTATAGGCCACTAGTCTAGATCTAGATCTAAAGTTAGGTCTACAGGAATTAGTAAGGGTGTCTGATCGCGCACCCGATGTTGTGTGCTAAAATTCTATTTTTTTTTTTTCAATTCGAGATTCAAACCTTTATCTGTTGTGATCCTGAAGGCGATACTCAATAAATGAGGTGTCATATGAAAGAGCAGGTGAATTCCAATATTTCCAAAGGGGCATGGCCCCCGAAATTCTAAAAATATCTTGGTCAAAACAGCAATTTAAACATTGTGTCCTGGCTAACTTTGAGGTTTGCCACTTTTGAGATATGACTCCCCGATCGATAAGTAGTCCCAGTCCTTAAGGAACAATTCTATGCGCTTATATTTTCGCTAGCCCCCAGGGATCACAACTGATAACAGTTTAAAAATACCCTTCCCGCTATTTGGTAGATCAGCTAATTAGGGGGCGTGCGCTCCGCTCAGTCCAAACCATGGTTACATCGCGTAACATCTGCGCGTATAGTGAATGAAAGTATGGATAGCAGTTCCGCACAATAAACCCGGAAGTGCATACACGTTATAGTCAATGGCAATATCGCGGAGACATCTCCGCGATATTGCCATTGACTATAACGTGTATTCACTTCCGGGTAAATTGTGCGACGAACGCTAGTCATACTAGTCAATGGCACATGTCGCAATGACAATGACAATGACAATGACAATTTATTCTCATGTCACCCACATTGGGGTATTGGAGAAGGTTACAATCAGTTTGAATTTGTCAATTAAACACTGTGAAATATACAATACAATACAAATATAATTAATATTAATCCATACAAAATAACACTATCGACAATAGTGAGAAAAATTATGATGATAATGATAATAACAATATTGATGATGATAATAATAATAATAATCAAAAACAAAACGATAATATTAATTAAAACGATAATTAATGACGAAATTAATAGAAGCAATTGAAAAAGAAATTTACTGGCACCAGTAAATTGATATCTGAATTCATGAATTACTGAAAATATTCTTGATATCAATTTAATAAATTGATATAAGACAAAAAAGAGAAACATAAAGTTAATATTGAACTCATAACATGTTTTTGCACATAGATCTAGAACTCTAGGCCTAGATCTACTTAAATTAATGAAAACGAAGCATTATTTTTCGACAGAATTTTACTAAGTTTAAACGTGTTTGTACATTATTGGAGTTAAAAAGCTGACCCATTTTTAGTGTATTTGGTCTTTCAATAAAATATTTATCGATGAACAATTTTCTTTCAGAACGAAAGGTAGGGCATACAATCAAGTAATGAAACTCACGCGGAGACAGCGTGGCTCAAGCTTCGAGTTGCGCATGACATGCGTACGATATGCATACGCTTGCATATCGCGCGATACAGCTGTTTGGCTAAATTTAGCAAAACAACATCACTCTGCGTGGACGTCTTTTTCGTCGATTTTGACCAAAATGATATGAATATACCAGCATTTTGGAGGGGCCGGGCTGTATCTTTTGATTGAAAGATCGGTGAAGCTTCAAATTTGTAATGTATTAGACTACCGTAGTCTAGGGTCTATTCTGATTACATTTTTTATTCAAATATCAAACAAAAATGGTGAAAAATGATCCCAAATTGAAAATTGAAAAATTGAAGTTAGAGTCTAGACTAGATCTAGATTAGACCCTACTCTAGACTAGACTCTAGACCTAGATCCTACATTACAAATGAGGATAGACGCTAAATAAAAAAACTAAAACACACAGACATAGAGTCTAGACTTCCCCATACGGGGGTACGTACTAGTAGAAACTATTGGGTCACAGCGGGTACACACATCAGCACACAATCATACACGATCCCGCATGTTATGTGTGTATTAACACCCCCCGCCGCAAACCAGAAAATCACGTAATTACGTGCCGGTTTGCGGCCACCCCATGCAACTGGCCATGCGGTGGCACAATCAAAATATCTGCGATAGGAGACAGACCACAGCCACCATACTTCCACAAAAACATCAAATTTCACCTCCAATCGGACAAATATCGGACAAATAGAGCTACAATAATGATCTAGTCATGCCTCGATCTCTTAACTTAAAAGTAAGCACCTGCTGGAATTTTCATCGCCGACTGGTGCCGTAGATTTCCGACATCGCTGACGGATACTCCGTACCGACAGGAGCATCTGCTACGGACGTTTTCGGCAGCGCAGAACTTACCGGGGAATCCACGGTAGGTTTCAATGATTATTATCAAGTCATTTTTATTTTATTTTGAAAAGTGATACCCCTGGCCGCAAACCGGGCCATGCCGCAAACCGGAGACTCTACTCTAGACCCTATAGATCTAGAATCTAGACTAGATCTAGATCTACAAACAAAGAGGTAGGTCTAGACCTAGAGAGATAGACTGAGAAATTTAGTCCAGATTCGTATCAGATTATACTAGATCTAGATCTAGAATAGAAGTTAGACTAGATCTAGATCTAGATAACTAGACAGTCTAAGTTAGGTCTAGACCTGGTCTAGACCTAGACCACCTTAAACCAGAGACTATCGCCCACACTGACCCTGTCAAATTCAAAATTGCCCTGACGTCCCCCCATCTACAAACTAATACACCCTACCTGTTAAGTAAAAACTCAGACGAGTATCTTGGAGGACCAACCGACCAAGTACCAAGTAGGCTACCTACTACCTAGTCTAGCAAGTTTAACTAACATTTTTTTGTTGATGTGGGACTGAGTCTGAGTTTTAGTACATTATTTAATGAAAAATTATCAAATTATTACAATTTTCCTGTTTTATTTTCATTTTAATATTGCTGTCCAGAGATTTATATGTTAAATGTTGTTGTGAATTATTATAATGTAAGTGCAATATCTCACAAGTAGAGTCTACTTACCATTTTGAAGTTGATTCGCACTTGACCAGTTCACAAAATGTTCAACAAAACTTTGAACCAACCACAAAACATGAACTATCTTGGAATGGCCAATAGAGGGCGCATGACATTTTTCTTATTAGGATCTTGTTGGCACTGCGATGTTATCTTTGGAAGTCAATAACTTTTTAGTTAGAGAAGTAATGAATATGACATTTTTACAGTGTAATAAATGAATATAAATGCATTTTTTTCAGTAATTCTTTAGGATTTTCATTGTTTCCTCTTTATTTACAGATACGAACAAAAAGTGATAAATTATGATTTTAGTGAAAAAAGTCAAAAAATTACATTTTAAACCCTAAAAAAGGTTCAAAATATCATCAAATATTATAAATATTCATATCATGTGATAGATAATTTCATTATCTTTCATTAGACACAACATTCATTAAAATTGAGGCTCTTTTTAACAAAAAAAACAAAAAAATGTTAGGCGAAATCAGGGTCAAATAAAGGTCATTGACCTCTGAAATCAGGCTCCACCACCCACAACACACAAGACATCACTTTTCAGACATGTCTTATGATGTTTTATCCAAAATTAAAACAAAACACTTCGTCTTTTTTGTCAAAGAAATTCAAACAGGCTCTTGGACTCTCAGCATTCCTCATGTAATCACTCCAATTCAATGTAAATTTGTATTTATAAAAAAGCCCCCGTCAGTACTAAAAGAGCCCCCGTTATTTTGGAAGAGCCCCCGTGGACAAAAAAAATATTTTGAGCCCTGATCATAGGTATTTAAAGTCTTCTTTCACCTCTAACACTGTCCCATCCATAGTAGATATATACATTATCGTTCTCTCTAACCTGTCTTGTAGCTGTCCATGAAGATATTATTTGTATTTTACTTAATAGATGATGAAGTGACAACAGCTGCTGGCACTCCCTTTCATTTTGCCATTGGGAACCGAAAAAGACGGGCAAAGGCAGGACCACACGGGGTGTCCTTGATGATGCAAGGCGAGCTTTCATTGATTTGAAACCAGTAAGTACAATTGTTTTATCCTTTACAACTATACAGTGAGAGTCAGAAAAATGTCCCACTTTTTATATTGAGTATTGTTTAAAAATGTGAGATAAACATACAGAGCTGCCAACCAGTACTATTTAATCGTATTTAGTACGATAATAAGAGTGGAATACGACAATACGATATCACCTCTTAAAATACGATTTTTCAAAAAAAAAAAAAAAAAAATACCCATAAAACCCCGGAATCGCATTAAAACATGAACAAGTAAACCCCCGCAGCCCCAACAAAAACTTTGCTTTACAATTTTCTTTTAAAATTTTAATGAAAGAGCAAACATTTTACTTGACTGTACGTACCAGTATCCCATTTTCCTGAAATTTTACTGGCCTGGGGCCAACTTGATAGTGTCAAGTTTTCGTGAAAATCAGATTTTTCTCTCCAAAATCTGATTTTTTAGGATACTCAGTCTGTTTTTTGGTGTCAAGAGGTTGGCATCTCTGAACATAGTTTTTTTTTAGAATGTATGGATAAAGCATTGACTCCTTTGTTGTTTGGTAATTTTTTTCTTCAATTTTGCTGTCATGCTAGGAGTCCACTGGGCCGGCGCCAGTTGGTGCCAGTTTGCGCCAATGCAATTTACTGTGGCGCCCAGTGTCGCCAATAAGGTGCCTAGTGGCGTGTAGTGGCTCAAACTGCCTCGTTGTGGCCCGCAACGGCGCCAAATTTGAATGTGGCGGCAAGGAAATTTCAAAATGTTTGAAATTTTCGTCGCGCCACTTGCATCGAGCAATCAGCGCCAAGTGTCCGCCAAGTGACATCAAATGGCGCGAACATATCGCCCTTTGGCGCAAACAATCCGCCTATTGGAATCCACTGGAATGTAATGGCGCGCGCCAAGTTGCGCCAATGAGATTTCGCGCCACATGGCGCCACTTGGAGCCAAGGGGCACCTTGTTTGCGCCACTACGCGAGCCAAACGGCACCCGATTGGTGACTACTTCGCGCCAAATGCCACCTGGATGCCCGCCATTCGGCGCCACTTGTCGCCTTTAAAAGCAGAGCGGCATCGCAGGACTTTCTCACAGTGATGGCGGCAGTTCTCCAAGCTCCAGGGATGAGGTTGTGCTGGGAATCCTCCTGGTCCAACATGCGGACGTCCAGTGCCTGATAGCGCTTCCTGATGAGGTTGTTCAGCATGACGGCAGCTTCAACGAGCAGGCGGACTGTGTCTGGTTCCTGTCTCACCTAGCCAAGGAAGCACTGGAACCACAGAGCCAGAATGCCAAAGGCATTTCCAACCACACGCCTTGCCCTGGACAGCCTGTAGTTGAAGATCTTCTGCTGTTGGACCATGTTACGACGGCCATAGGGCTTCATTATGTACGTCCTCATGGCGAAGGCATCGTCTCCCAGGAAGAAGTACGGCATAGAGTGCTCTTCATCATCATGGGGAAGAGGAGCTGGATCTGGGATGCCTAAAGTGCCAGCTTCAATGAACTTCCGCCTGTCATTCTCCCTCAGCTCTTCCATCAAAGTGTGGTACTGTCCCCGTTCGGCCCTCAACTGTGGGTGGAGCATGGGTCTAAACCACCAGTTGTGCTTCCTTTTCTTCTTAGGAGGCTCTTCTTCTTCAGGATTGGCCAGCATAAGTTGATAGGCAGTGACCACCTCAGCATCTCTCATCATCTTCTGATGGAGCAGCATCATCACTCCAACATTATCAAAAGCCTCAGACATATCAATATTGTAAATATTTAGTAGAGATGTTGTTCATACAGCAGCTGAGGAGGGTCTGAACCAGGTAGCCGATGGCCGGTATTTATATAGTCGGCAAGTAGCGCCAAGCGGCGGCAAGTTCAAACCAATTTGGCGACCTTTGGCACAAACTAATCACCAAGTGGCGCAAAGTAGCCGTCTATCGGCGCGAATGGCGCCAACAGGGTGAATTTTGGAATCAAATGGCCGTGTAATGGCGCAAACTGGCGCAAACTGGCGCAACATTTTGGAGCAAGCCGGGTGGCATTTGGCGCACGCCATATGGCACCCAGTTTATTCCACTTGGCGACACATGCCGAGCGGACATTAATTCGGCGCCACAGCGAGCCACTACGCGCCAATCACATAATCTTTGGCGCGAACTGGCACCAACTGGCGCCGGCCCAGTGGACTCCTAGCACCAAGTTGAGCGCACACCAGCCATTGTTTGAAAAGAGTCAAAACCCATTCGCGCCAAGTCATATGATTACATGCTGAAACTGATTTGGAACAACTCAATTATCATATTAAAAAAGGCTTTCTTGCTCATTGTGCAGTGAATCCAAATCAGGGAAAGCATGATTGATGTTGGTGCAAATGGGTTTTCACCCAGACACATTAATTAACTCCTATCCAGTACTGCTTTTGGTGCCTTGTCTTTGCGGATTGAGATTGCCCTCAGCCAACTGTGAATCTTTCATTTGGTATACATTTCCTGAATATTGAATATATCAAATTCAAACTTTAGCTTAGAAGGAGTGGTCTTTTCATACATGTTTACACTCATAGATTGTCACAATTGAGCCAATTTTACTTGGTATCCTATGCTCTATTCTATCAATTCTGTCAGTGAATGGCTATCATGTTATGAAGAATTATTAAGAACATCGATTCTGAAAATGTATTTTTGACTCTCAACCTTTGCCAAAGTTTTTTGAAAATCATTCTGGCAGAAAGAAATGCATTGATTATATATGTTGGCCTGGTGTAACTGTTGCATTGCCAACTTCATTTTGTTATTCTTTTGGGGTTTTTTTTAATTTAATAAATCCAAGTATTTCTAATTGTCAGGGATGCCAGTTTTCAGGCAAAAGCCTGAATTCAGGCCCTGGCGATTTATTTTCAGACCATAGTTTATGTTTGTTTGTGTATAAAATAGCTCATTCTAGGTGATTATCAGGCCCTCTGATCAATTCTAACTGGCATCCTTGAATTGTGCATCACCGTTACCTTGGAATTTCTAAAGCAGGAATTATTGCAATTCTGACTTACTGAATTAATCTATTACTCATTGGTGGTAGCAACAGGGAGGAAGACTCGTCAGAGGTACATGTAATGAGGATATTTTTTGTGGGATTATAATTAATTAAGGCATACCATTTGAAACAGACATTTGATGGCATATAATGCAGCTGCTATTACATTAATGTGAATGTTTCTTTGCTTTGTTTTTCTTTTGTAAAGGTGGGCACCAACATTCCACACTACCTAGAAAATCTTCAGCAGAATCAGCCATTTGCCCTTATGTTTGGTAGTGGGGCCACGTGTGAGCAGTCCTTCGTTGCGTTTGAAAGACAGGCTGCACAGTGTAAATCTGTCTTGCACGCAGTTGACATGGTGGTAAAGGCAACGTACGTCCTTTGGTGTGACTTTCCATGGGAGCTGTCTCATGTATTTCAATTCCTGGTTGAGACAGTCTACAAGGTTGATACAGGGAAGCCTCCATCAGCTGCGTGCGGGACAATGCGAGCTTTTCTATTAAATAGTGAGTATTGAAAGGTTTAGGATTAACTGGGGACTGTAGCCCTTTTGTAAATCATACTTTTAACTATGTGAAATATCACTTTGACAGGAAAGGAAATATTATTTTAGAGCTATCCTGAAAATTATATGCAATTCTGGTCCCCTTTTCTTGACTTTTAGAGCAAAAATAATAATAAATGTTACGGCAGGGTGTTTATTCTCACATACAGACAGGTGTTATAAGGGGGGATTTTGCTTGTATCTCGAAAACTATGTTTCGTATGACCGTGGGATTTTGACCGTGGGATTTTTCCTCAAACCTTTCTTAGGTAATACAAAGTCTTGGGAAATTTAGAAAATTGGCTGGATAGTGATTCTTTACAATTTTGATATCTTTGGATGCCCATTTGGGTGTATTATAAGCACTAGAAAATTTAACCCTTAAAACACTTCTGCTTTCGAGTAAAATTGAATATCAAAATTTACTGGTGCTCCCGGTAAATTTTGATAATATTGCAAATAGCGCTTACGGCCATACAATTGTAGCTGCGACCATGAAAATCTCAGAATATGTAGTTGTGATATATAATCTTCAAACGTAAATAGCCATTTGGTTGATTTTAGTCAAGAAACATTATTTTATGGCTTAATTATAATCTTTAACTTGAGAGGGAGCTACATGTATACAACATGAAGAGTTTATTATTTACAATTTCATAAATTTAGATTCAATTTCAACCGGGACAACGATCACTGAATATTGTAGAATCGCATATGCTTCCAATATGTTCATTTGAACCAAATTCATGACCCCATACCAAAACTTTATATTACCTTTAACCAATGAACAATAAAAAAGGCAAGTTGATGTCGATGTCATCGCCTCACATTAATTTTCCATAATGTAAATGCAATTTTACTAATTTTCATGTTATTGCTCAGCGTATTATCAACCATATCAATACATATCAGAGTAACAATTATTTTTATTTATTTAGGATGGTTATATAGGGAGTTTGACATTCTCGTAGCTGAAATATGAGATCCTAAATTTGATCCTACTCCAATGTAATCCAAATTACATACAAGGTATGTCATGTATGGGGTCTCCTATACATTTTGAAATTTTCCATTTATTTATTGCCGATATGCAATCAATATTTACATCACATTTATAGATGTAAATGTTCCTACTTTAATGTAATACAAATTACATACAGAGTATGAAATGTATGGGGTCTCCTATATATTTTGACATTTTCAATTTATTTATTGCCAATATGCAATCAATAATATGTGGTATTGCATGAAAATATAGATGTTAATGTTCCTACTCCAATGTAATCCAAATTATATACAAAGTATGACATGTACGGGGTCTCCTATATATTTTGAAATTTTCAATTTATTTATTGCCAATATGCAATCAATAATATGTGGTATTGCATGTAAATATAGATGTTAATGTTCCTACTCCAATGTAATCCAAATTATATACAAAGTATGACATGTATGGGGTCTCCTATATATTTTGAAATTTTCAATTTATTTATTGCCTATATGCAATCAATAATATGTGGTATTGCACGAAAATATAGATGTTAATGTTCCTACTCCAATGTAATCCAAATTACATACAAAGTATGATATGTATGGGGTCTCCTATACATTTTGAAATTTTCAATTTATTTATTGCCGATATGCAATCAATATTTACATCACATTTATAGATGTAAATGTTCCTACTCCAATGTAATCCAAATTACATACAAAGTATGACATGTATTGGGTCTCCTATATATTTTGAAATTTTCAATTTATTTATTGCCTATATGCAATCAATAATATGTGGTATTGCATGTAAATATAGATGTAAATGTTCCTACTCCAATGTAATCCATGTTAAATTTGTACTTGTGCATGCACATCGTGAATGCATTTCAGACACACACTAATTTTGTAAATAAATTCAAGTTGTAATACTTCATTGAAATATGCAGGATGTATCCGTGCAATATTCATTTCGTTTTTAAAGTTCAAAGTATGTTTTATGAATCTGGAGAAAAGTGACGCAACCAGGGGGTGGGGAAGGGGGCAATTAATAAGAAATATTGATACTTAATGTGCTCCAAACCAATTGCATTGTCCATTGCCTCCTCTTGCAATCCTGGTTCCGTCGCTTTTAGAGTGTCGAAAATTGAAAGTTGATAAAATTACTATAGTTTGTCACATTTTCAGAAACAGATCTAATTGCAATAGATGAAATATTTCAAACGGGACATGAAATGTCTGCGTTATTTTAAAGATATGTGCTGACTGTACACACTGTGCTACGGATATTTTGCAAAATGTTTTGAATATCTTTAAAACGGAAAATGGTATCAAAATGCTTCTTCTGATGAGGAAGATGAGTAATGGCTGGTTGTCATACAAAATTAAAACTTTCAAGCACAAGTTCGTTCTAAGCATGGCACCATTTTTTGGGGGGATTTTAAACCTATACATTATTGCATATTTTATATCGGAGATATGGCAACTAAATCTCGAACCATCTGCTTGTAAGCTACATATCAAATGCGCTACACTCTTAAAAGTGGGCCGAGGAGTGACAACTCTTTCAAAATAGTAGATTAACATTCCGAACATGCTGGATCCAACCTTTGTAAGTTGGTCACCTAATTTGCCGGCTCTGTGTCTGCTTATTGAATGAAGTCATGTGTTATTCATAACCTACCAATTAAATATTCATAACATTCATTATAGGACAGCTCACATAATTTCAAACTCACTGATTTTCATCAAAAAAGTGAAAGCATCGTATTTGTTCACCCTGATTCATTAGGAATTGGTTTGTGGAATAATTACCTTTTTTTCTTTTAGTTTTCATTCTCTTAATTATGTTTGGATGTAATGTGATTCAAGATTCAAGATAATTTATTGTCTGATTTAAAAAAATACAGAAATTCGTCCTCCACTGGCGAGTGACGTACATATACAAACAACATAAACAATATACAAATACATTCGAGGATACAAAGAAATACAACAATAATAATGATAATAACAATACTAATAATAGCAATAATAGCATTAACAAAACTGACATGTAAACTTGAAAACTGTCATTTAAAAATGAATCTCGATAATGCACAGAATGCATATAATAAATGAATTAAAAAGTGCTCTGAAACATTCACCCCTTCTCTCCCAGAAAAAGGGTATGAGGAAAGTACAGAGAAAAGAACAAATGAGAGAGAGAGAGGAGTCGCATTGAGTAGAACAGATAGGAAATGTGAGGTAGAAAGAGAAGGAGGGATAAAGAGAAGGTGACATAAAACGAGGAGCTCTAGGAGGGAAGAGATGAGGTAGAGGTACAGGTAGAGTACAGTATATCAAGAACAGTGACTGCCCGTGGTAAAAAAGACAAATGAGTCGTCAACATTCAAAATTCGAAATTCAGAGCTGCAAGCTAGAGATAGACCCTGTGCAGTAGAAAGTTAGAATACAAAATGTGTCCAGTAAGGAACCTAGCCCTAGCCATTACACATTTACATATACATGTGTCATGGGACAGCGGCCTTAACATACTAAAAACATGTAAGAGGGCATGCATGAAGTCTGGTACATGTATACAAAGAGATACAGTGTAGAAGAGAGGGGAGAAATACGAAAAAGTGGTATAAAAGGGAGAGATGCACACCTATAACAAAGCTTCAAGTGAAAGGAGGGAAGAGGGAGGGAGAAAGAATATAGCAGCTGACATTCATGCATGCACTCAAGATACGTTGTTCATCCATTAAAATATTACAAGATTACTGTTTCGCATCATTATGGACAGAGTGAAAGGCATTTAAACACTATCATAAAAGACAGTTCTTCTCAAATATACAGATTTGTTGAGTTGAAAGACATTTACTGTTATAGATTACATTATTGCACTTAATACTAACATTTGAAATATTGACACTGATTAAAAAATTGATTAAAAAAGCATGGCAAAAGACTTCAACTGTTCGAAAAATGGTTATCATGAAAATGACGCTGCTTTACATGACAAGATATGCAAAAAACTAGAGTTGTGCTCAGAGCATAACATACCAATTTACATGTATGCATGTGTGTGTGCAGGCATGCGTGAAGTCAGGCACATGTATACAGTAGAGGTAGAGAAAAGGAGGTAGATAAGGAATTAAATAAGAAGAAAATAAAGTGGTAGAACGACTAGGTGCACACCCAAAACACTGCTTCCGGGGGGTAATTTTCCGGGGGGGTAATTGTCCTAGGGGATAATTTCCTCGGGGGTAATTACCTAGGGGGTAATTGTCCTCGGGGGGGGGGGTAATTGTCCTAGGGGGTAATTGTCCTCGGGGGGTAGTTGTCCTCGGGGGGTAATTGTCCTCAGTGGATAGTTGTCGTCGAGGGGTAATTGTCCTCGGGGGGTAGTTTTCCGGGGGGTAATTTTCCGGGGGTTGATTGCCCAGGGGGTAGCTGTCCTAGAACCCGTGGTGCAATATCAGAAAGTGAGCAGTACAAATACTTATTGTTATTCGTCGTAATTTTGTCCTTCTTAATTCTTCTTCTTCTTCTTCTATTACTTCTAATTCTTTTCTTGTCTTCTTTTTCTTTCTTCTTTTTTTTTCTTCATTGTTTTTGCTTCCTTTTTTATATTACGCTAAATAAACAGGCGCTTTAGGTGACGATATTTGCCCTGAAATACCCCTGGACATCTGTCCTTATGGTATCTCCGAATATACTGGGGAATCGGTCAAGTTTGTTCCCAAGGTTTTAACGCGTAATCACCCTGAATATGACGTCAGAACGCCAGAAGAAGCGAGGGACACAATAAACCTATACTGCGCACATCCAGGTACGATAAACTATTCATTATATCCACCTCTCCCCCCTCCCCTCTCTCTCTCTATCTCTCTCTCTTATTCTATCTCTCCGCCTCTCCTCACTATATATATATATATATCTCTCCCTCTTTTCCCATTCCCTCTCTGTCTCTCTGTCCATCTCTCTCTCTGTCTCCCTCCTCCACCCCCCCCCCCCCCCATGTCTCTCCCTTCTCTCTATCTCTCTCCGTTTCGAGCTCAGTAAAACAATGATTTCGGATATAAAACAATTTTTAGATATTTGTTCACGTTTTGGGGGTTATTGTTGAAGAGTTTATAATGCACGAGTAAACACCACATTTGCATTGTTGCCCTTTAAGTCGGACGTTTATTTCATTACCTTTTTTTCATGGAATGATTGTGACAATATGATGTATTTTTTATTTGTTAAAGATTGCATATTTTTAGAACTTCATTTATCAATCCAAAGAGTCAAAGAAACTGGTCATTTAAAGTTCCTACAAGATATAAACTTATCTATCGAGAACAAAACGTATTCACACAGCCAATTCAATAACAGAGGTAAGTATCCCAACATTACAGGCAATCGTGAATATTGTGCTGTTTGACTTTGAACACATGATATCTGTTTCTTAAAGCATGTTACTCCCATCCTTGTCTTAAACGGAGCGACTTGCGTTGAAGAGCTTGATGGGTATAGCTGCTCCTGCCTCGGAGGATTCATCGGAATGCATTGCGAGCAGAATGAAGGTAGGTTATTTGGAAAGCTCTCTATTTAGCGTTGACTCAAACTTTGAAATAGAATCCTAACATGTTAATATTGCGTATGCAGTTTTAGTTTATAATTACCGCTGTGCGCATGTATGTGGATATAAATTGGAATTCTTTTTAATGAAATGGTGATTTGTTTTTCACTGTGTTTCGGCCTCGTCGGCCTTTAGGATGATTAAACAGTTCACAAAATATTTCGCTCTCTCTCAATTATGGTCCCCTGGCTGTAGCCCCTGTTATCATGCTTAAAGGTATTACAAAGTGTTGGTATGGGGTCATGAAATTGGTTCAAATTAACAGATTGGAAGCATATGCGATTTTACAATATTCAATGATCGTTGTCGCGGATAAAATCGAGTCTTAAGTGATAACATTGTAAATTATAGGCTCTTTATGTTGTATAGCGCCCTTTCAAGACTAACATTACTTTAGCTCTAAAACAATGTTTCTTGACTACGAACGATCGATTTGCTGTTCATGTTTGAAAATTATATATCAGAACTGCATATTTTGAGATCGCCATGGTCGCAGCTACCATGGAATTGCCTTAGGCGTTATTTATAATATTTGAAATTTATCGGGAGCCCCTGTAAATTTGTGTATTCAATTCATCTCGATAGCGTTTTAGGGGCTAAATTTTCTAGTGCCTATAAAACATCCACAGGGGCATCGAAATACTTCAAAATGTTAACGAATTACTATCAATCCAATTTTTAATATTTCCTAAAACTTTGCATTACCTTTAAACTCAGATTATAATTAACATGAACAGGATCGCACAAACTTTCGAGAAATCCACTCAAAGGTAATTTAAATGCGTTTATTACATGTCACATGAAGGTCATATTCGGATTACAAAACACGTGATCTTAATTTCATTCCCACATTTCAATGGCTGACGGAGAGGGCCATTGAAAGTGCTCAAAAGTATGTGCGATCATTTCCACGGTGTCCCCTGACATTGCATGTCAGTTTTAATGTTGCGACCCTCTGAAAGGAACAGGACAGAAAGTATGGCGCAAAAATACTGTTGTATACTTTGAGTTCTGTCTGTCATAAATGATTAAAAAAGTTGGCTTATTCTTGCTGAAAACACATGCACTGCAAACAAACATGACATAAATGTGAACATGGGACTACACAAGCATATGGCATGAAAGTATAGTCCAACATTACAGATTCTCCTTTCATGTGTTGGGCAATGAAGCAACTCCAAGGGCAAACAAACGAAGAGGTCCCCAATAAGGCATGTGTCGATATATCCCTTCTTAACCTCATAAGGAAAAGAAAACTTCAGTTTATTGGGCATATTATGAGAAGAGAATGCACAGAATACTGACCGGAATAATTGATGGAAAGTGACGAAGGGAGACTATCGAATACATGGATAAATTCTTTGGGCTGACTGGTAACAGAGTTAATGTCACATTACAAAGAAAAAGAAAAAGAAATAGACGGAAAGCCTTGTTCGCCAATGTATGGAACAGACAAGGCACTAAAGCTAAGGTCACAACGCAGAGCGGCGACCGACCGATTTGTAGCCTGCTCGGTCGCCGCTAGAATATAGGCATCGCCCAACGATTTTTGGAGAAGTCGAGCAGGCTGTAGAGCCCCAGCGTTGCCTTGGGTTGTGCCCTGTCGATTTCCCATTGGTCGCCGGTCGATTTTAGGGCAAAACTGGTCGAAATCGAGGAGCTTCTCCGGACGGCGTCCGGGCAGTGACCGACTGATGACCCACCGATTCCCGAGCGGTCTTCCACCGGCCACCGGCTGATTTTAAAGAAATTGTCCGGCGTCCGGCCGGGGATCGGCGGGGCACCGACCTAATCGAGCGTTCGCCGTCGAGCGATCTAGTCAAAAATCGAAGTCGCTATATAGGTCAAATCCTTTTGACAGATTTTGAACTCAATGACCGACTGATCTCCGAGCGGCTATCGGACGGCGACTGCTCAGCAGCCTTTGACCAAGCGTCTTCGATTTTTGACCTAATTCGCTCGACGGCTAACGCTCGATTAGGCCGGTGCTCGGGCGGCGACCGCCCAGGTACCGAGCGAATTGTGGACGGCGAGTGAAAAGTGAGCAAGCGCCGCCCGAATTTTAACTCCGCGCTAAAACTTCAGCGCCGACCGAGCGATGCCCTAAAAACAAGCGGTGCCCGGACGAAAATGGCTAAAAATGTGCAACCCGGCCACCGAGCAGGCTACTTTTTGGGGTTGTGACCACAGCTTCAGCAAGCAAGCAATATAGATAGATATTATGCTGGAGAAGGCGAAAATAAAAACGAAATGTTCCTATCGTGTGGCTGACCGAGAAAAAAAAGAATAATCAATATAGTGATTCCAATTATGTTTTAAATCCCATTAGAACAAATTAAACATAAAACTGCTGAATCATATCCTGCCATAAGGAAGCTTGCACGCTACATCTATAGTGCTTTGTACACGCGAGCGCGCTATCGATTGGCTGCTTCATTAATGCAAGCGAGCTGCCGCATATCTGCTTCGTACATGCATGTCCGCATTTGTAATAGCAGTTATTCTTCATGTTCATTGCCCTGTGCTGATTGCCTCGCACGCGCTATTAAAAGTACCATCTCGTGCATCAGATTACCTCCAAATAAACTTGGCACGGGGGATTTGTGGCTTTGCACAATGGGGATTAACCTTGTGGCTCTGGGCTGTATTCATAATGGCAGGACAAGAGTTCAAATCAGTAAACACAGGACAAGAAAAAGCAAAACAAAATATAAAAAGGCAATATTGCTTTCTTTATGAAAATGAAACGTATACTGTCATCATCTTATTGCTACCAATGTGTACCAAGCAAATATTTAACGCAGAACTAGAAAGATTAAATCAAACAAAAATTCATGAACAAATATCCAGCATTCTATGAACAAACTATGAGGAGTTCATTGATGTCGTACTTTTCTCCTTTATAACCCCAGCCTGCCCAGTCGGTTGGGTGTATGGGCACACAAAGTGCTTCCTTATCGTGAACTCACTCCCGAACGCTGATTGGACGACTGCTCGTGACTTCTGTGATGATCTGGTTCCAGTTACCATGGGTATCGGAGAAGCGGTCAAGCCTTCTCTGCTCTTCATAGAGAATGTAGAAGAGTACGATTTGCTGAAGCCTCACGTGAGCGAACCCAGGTTCTGGATCGATTGCAATTTTATCGAGACATGGACGTGTTACACGAACAGCGCGGGGACCACAAGTGACTACCGAAGTAAGTTACAAATTGTTGGTTTGAAGATTTTTTTATATTTTTTTTACGTGACTGCTATGGACAAAATGTATATTTATATGCATACGATGAGGCGTGACGGCTCAATAGCAGAACAGTGGCAGAAATGTAGATTAACGTCTTGTCAAAGGACTGGGACGGATTGGGATTTAAACCCCGTATCTGTGTTATACAATCTGGTGACTTATCCATTTGATTCCGACACCTTTTTAACACCGTATGTGTGCGTGCGTGTGTGTGTGTGTGTGTGTGTGTAATTGTTTTTGATACCCTGACGTGTATCAATCAAATATGATTAGTAACATCTGGGGACCGACCTCTAATGACAGCATGACTGATTAACAAACTCGGGTCTTCTGGGTCAGTTTGAAGGTGATGACAGCGAGCTGACCAAATGTACGTGCCGCTAGACCAACTCACTTCTCTCTTAACACATCTCTATTTAACACACTGAATGTATATTCTCTTATAGATTGGGGTATTGATCAACCACAGCAACGCAATGGCGAGAAGTGTGTGGTGATAATTTCCGGTGGCAGAATGCACGACCGTTTGTGTACGAGATCATATGCCACAGTCTGCCAAATCAACATATAAGGAAAATACAAGTACATCGGCATTCGATATCGAACCAGATATCACAGGAGGATTTTTTTTCTCGCAAATCTTTAAATCACATATCTACTCGACCATCGTTTGAAAAAGAAACACAAAAGAGGAAGAAAAAAAGTGGAAAGAGGAAACACGACTGTACCCCTTCCAGACAACCCTAACCCCCTTTATTGATTGTCTTGTTATTATTTGTTTTATAAATACGAATGTCACCGCTCCCCTTGATGCCTGTACCCCCTGAAAATATAGCCCCTTCTCGGTATGCCAAAGGGATAATATGTAGCTGTTTAAAGCCCCCATCACACCAAACTAGTTCTCACTACGTTCTGGAAAATGTTGCCAAACGGGCTCAAACTTTGTGCGAACGGAGTTGGACGTAGTATCGACTGTTAACGATCTGTTTTAGAACTTTATAGACGGGCTCGGACTGGCTAGTGCGGAAGAGTCTCTAGAACTCTGAGTCTGTTCACATTTTTCCCCGTCCCGCAATTAGACGTAGTGACAACGTACTTAAAACAAAGGAGGACGTACTACAAACGGACTGATTGCCGTACTATGAACGGAATTGCCGTCCTTAGATCCTACTAGGAACGTGTTGCAACGTGATGTGGTAGAGCATCAATTAGCAGCAGCTAAGCCCCCATCACACCAAAATAGTTCTATATACATTCAGGAAACGTCCTAGAAAATCGTACCAAAACTGGTAATAGTCGGGGTAAAATGTGTAAATAATATCTCTAATACGACCCTAGAAAGTTCATAAACAGTCCTCAATACGTCCATCGCGTCTATACCCAGCCCACAGTCGGTTTATATCGACTTCAGATCCGGTAAATTTTCCATTTCCAAGCAATCCAAGCCCGTCCGTAATCAATTTAAACCAGTTATTAACTAGTTCTACCTCGTTCCCAATACGTCCAAACCATTTTAACTAGTTCGTAACACGTTCCTAGTGGGACCGAAGTAGGGCAATTCCGTTCGTAGTTCGTCCATCTCGTTTAATTACGTTGTCAGTCCGTCTAATTGCAGGACGGGGACAATTTTGAACAGGCTCAAAGTTTTAGAGCACCCTTCCCGTCCAAGCCAGTCCAAGCCCGTCCATAAAGTTCTTTCAATGTCAGGAATATCGTTATTTTTCCTGTTCTGAAAGTACATATTTTTTTTATTTCTTTAAATTAAGGGACAGTTTATTACTTCTAAACCATTTTGATAATTTTGGTAATTCAGCGTAAATATTTCTTAAAAGGATATGAAAATCTGAATTGGAACAAAAATGCATGTGTGTCATCAGCAAATAAAATATACTGTAGTGCATTTGATAAATTAAAAATATCATTTACGTATATCAAATATAACAAAGGGCCGAGGATTGACCCTTGTGGCACCCCACACCTTATAAATAATAATTCTGATTCATTTGAATCATAACATACAAATCGTTTTCTAGCCACACTTTGAAAAAAAAAGATTCTTCACTGTCCTATTCATAATCTTCTATACCTTGGAAATGGATAGGATGTGTTTTAAAATGAAGTTAAAATTATTGTGTTTCAGCAAAAAATACAGTAAACTACTTCTAATTTCCTATTGAAAACTTCATATACGTCAATATGCATATGTACGCCACAACTGCACATGCATTTCCGTGATTTGAAGCGATTCAGTTTCTTTTGCGCAGGCATTTTGTTGATTGTTCAAGGCACAGTTCTGGTTTTTGGGGTGCTGACTGGCGGCGGTCGTGATGAGATCAAAGCTTGGAAGCATGTTTGGAATGTCATTATGATACTTTTGACAGAGTAAGGTGCATGAAAATATCATGGTACCGTTCAGTATCCATTTGTGGTAGGTCAATGTTTTTTACCGAGAGAGTTATGTTGCTAAATCTTGTTGCCATTCTTTTTCACTAGGCCGCCATCCATTTCCAGCCTAACCGCTCACGGTGGCGGTCTCCTGCGTTATGAATTTATCTCTTTAGTTCAATAAAAAAAAATATATACAAATACCCGTTATACTTGTCTGCATGCTTTGTATTTTGGTCATTGTATAATATTATTAGACATGATTTGCTACGTATGTAATACTTATGTAAAAATGAATAACGTTGTATTTGTTATTTGAACGCAGAAATAAAAGCAATCAAAGAAACAAACTCTCAAGGATTTGTATTTCCATTGTTTAGATTGCAATATTAGATAGCAGGTTGATTTTCCCAATGTCTCACTGCCTTGCACTTAAGGGCTCTATATTAATTGTGCGTTATTTCCAAATAATTTGCCTGTTGTATGTTACTTAGTCGTCTATGACTGTTTTATTTTCACTTTCTTTCTCGTTATATTTTAATTACCTTTTTTAAGAGAGGGGGAAAATGACTCCTATTATTAAAGGGATAGTTGAGTTCTGATGCAGATGGCGCTATACAACATAATTTGTTTGTGAGATAATGAAAAACTGAGTGTCAAATTTGAAAGAACATAGAATTTAAATGACAAAATCATCTTTGTTTGATCAAAATTGGTTCGGAGACGGCTGAAATATCCATAAATATAACGATTTATAATACTTGTGTACCATCACAAATATTAGATAAATTGAAAAAGCCGTTGAAAAAACGAAATACCGCCTTTTCCGTCGTATTTCATTCAATGCCGATGTTGGCTTTTTTTGTTGGCATTTTCGTGTTGGTTATATTACGCACAACCAGCCGGCCCATGTATTGTTATGTGTAATTAAATAATTAACTAACAGTCATCATATTATTTTGAAAAGTGGAGCTGAAATGGTATGATCGTATTGGCTAAATTTCACACATGTTGGGGTCTAAAATTACCTTTATAGCAATGTTAAGCTCTAAAAGGGCACTATAAATGTCATAGATAAGAACAGGAGCAATAACCATGCACTTTGAAGGCATATGCGGTCTGAAAACTCAACTATCCCTTTAATACTGCCTATAGTAGGTCTGAATTTAAAAGGTATTATAGGAGGAGAAAACGAAGTAGTATAGCAGAGATTCTAGAGACGTACAAGGAGAGTGAATTTGAGAAGAAAAGAAAAATAGAATAAAGAGTAAATAAAATAATATAATATTGATAAGTAGGAGATAAAAAAAAGTGGAAGAAGAAGAGGCGGTAGAAGAAGAGAAGGCAAATTGATGAAATCAATGGCATTGTAAAAAAAACAAAAACAAAGTCTGTATAGAGTATAGAAGCTGTGACATCATACAAATCAATTTTTAAAATTTCTCAATTTTTGTCTTCACTTTCCAAAAGAGCATAAAAAATAATGTCCGGATGTTGAAAACCAATTGAATACATTAAGTGTTGGCTGAGATATGACCATCCGAATAAATATATGTCCTATGGGAACTCAGTGTTATAGTGCTCTGGTTTATATCATTGGAAACAAGAGCACTATAACACTGAGTTCCCACAGGACATATATTTATTCAGATAGTCATATCTCAGCCAATACTTAATGATTTTCGACATCCGGATATTATATTTTATGCTCTTTCGGAAAATGAATGAGAAATTGTAAAAATAGATTTTTCAAAACGTCACACTTCACCACTTGTTAACCACCTGTACGATCCAGCGCGACATCAACATTACTTTGTACAAACTTGAAAGGAAGCTATTATGAACAGGGCGATAGGAACAGGGAGATATTAGATGTATTTTTTATTTGTGTGTTTGTTTGTTTTACCTGACTGATATTAAGAAAGCAGGTGCCGGTATGCTTATAAGTAAGCAAACAGGGGACCGACGACTTTAAATCCCAACCGAGGGACTAGGTAAGGAAACTAATGCATTGCCATAGAACCCGGGACTTCCCGATTACGAGAACACTGCGCTACCTCAATTGAAGGAGAAATTGAGGAGAAAGTAGGAGTTTCACGTTTAACAAATTATCTAAATGTACGTGTTGACACGGTATACAATACAATTCGCACCACACACAAAGGAAATATATTCAATGCAATTAAATTCGGTTTAAATGATTTTATTTCTATAACTCAATCAGAACATGGAAAAAATGCTTCAAAAAATGATTATCAAATGACATTTGCAACAAGGCAAAGCAAATTAAACTTACTTGTAATTATATACAATCTTAAATGTCGACAAGTAATCCAATTATTTTAGGATACAAATTATGTTAGCATATCATGAATGAAGTTGAGGTTAAAGCCCCACTGCACTAGATATAGCTAATTGCGCCCTCTATATAGTAAACAATACCTAATCGGTGACCATTGGTCCCCATGATCCTCTCTTTATTATGTTAATTGAGAGCTGATTTGATGAGATAATCATCTTTCCAGTGACCTTGCAGGGTGGTCTAATCTCTCCTGTAAACTAGTACAAATGAGCTTTAAATGGAAATGAGAAGATCTACTAAAGAACATAGCATATATTTGTATGGATTACTCAAGTAAGGAAGGAAGAAATAAATAAGTAGAAATAGAAAAATTAAATAAAAGTGGTATAAAAAGAAGAAAAAAGGAAAACCTAATCAAAAATGTAAGTTCATACGATTAGTTAGTATGAGGTTAATTATAATTAATATCAGCTTGGGTATATTTCATGAGTAAAAAGTGTTTTGTTAGGCTTTATACGATGATAACAGGTGCCGTTTTACATATAATTTAAATGACATATGAATATTCATTAGCAAGATCCAGCATGAATAAGAGTAGAAAGTGAGGAGAGTTGACAGTGTGAGAAGGAAAATGAGATAAGAAAAATGAGAAATAGATGCGTCATCAATATATAATAACAATAAGAATGATGAACGTTACTTGTAAAGCGCATATCACTAACACAAAGAAAGTCCCTATGCGATTAGGAAAAAAAGGAAATAGAGATAGGAGAGCATAACAAATGAACATTCGTGCCTGATACATGAAAATAATTAATTACAAACAACAATAAGCGAGTTCGTAATTAGGATTTGCGATTGAGTAGATCAAGGTCATTCGGACCCAAATTGTAAAACCATTGAGACGAATACTCGGATCGTGCTCATGAAAGTTATGTAATCAGTATTCATTTATGCACCAACAGTACATTTATTTGATACACAGGGGGAAGTATTCTTATCAAGATGCAAACAAAAGGTATTTATGAAGCACCTCCATCACTTTGGCAGTGACTATTCTAAAATGCACAGGTGGGAAGTATCCATCGTGTCTAAGATCTGTGTATATTTTGGGGTCATGCGGTCCAGAGCTATTTACGAACTCGCTTATTATGATACGCAATCCCTGTATTGCTGACATGTAATAGATTGTACAGTCAGGTAATACAATTTGTTTAATGAATATGAAATAAAAAATTAAATTAAATAAGTTCATGATACTATAACCGAAGAAGTCAATTAACAGCTTGAACGCAATTATCAATGTACGTAAAAATAGGTCTTCAACAGAGTCTTTAAAGACTGTGTTGTGCTTGCCTGTTTTATATGCATGAATTCTCGCAAAATTATAGTACATAGTACATAATATCTTTCAGGCAACGTAACAGTATGTACATAATTAATTATTATGAGTGCAAATTGAACAAAATAAAGTATTGTGCTGATATTTATACATCTTAGCATTAACGTTCCTTAAAGTTAGGAAAAACTAATTTCATTTAAAGGCAGGGTATTTCACTGACACTGCGTCATATTTACGTATACTGCCGTCTGCTGCTTACAATATTCCGACGTGTCGACATCCTTGTCCCACAATGCATCACAGATCTACGCAAATTGCGGGAGGCGCGTGATGTGTGGTTATAATTGAGAACAGGAACCAGAAATCGCTCCATGTTCGCCCCCACCATACATTGCAACAGTGGTATACCAATGAAAAGTCGCTAAAATACACTGCCTTTAATTGTCTATGTAATACAGAGCGCTCTGGCTTAAGAAAATATATACAAGGAATCTTGAAACTTCTGAATTACGAAACTTTAAGACAACAAACAGCCCTTGTAATATGACCCTCTCTTGAATAAACTTAAGTAATTAACAAAGAACTCCTTAATTCGGGCCGTGGGTCTCCCCCCCCCCCCTCCCCCCCCCCCCCCAAAAAAAAAAATAAAAAATATATATATATATATATATATGGGTATATATATATATATAAATAAATAATAATAATAATAATAATAATAATAATAATATTATTGACACATTGGCTTATAACGTTAACTTTTAAAACGTTCGAACATGACAATGGCGTATAATGTAATCACAGGATGATTTTTAGGGGACACATAACAGTATTAAAATTCACAATGAGTTGTTTCTGATTTGTTATCGAATGTCGGTGTACCGATTTTTCTCTTATAGGTTGGCCTGACAAACCGTGGCAGCTTGAATCACAATCGTACAAGAGCGGTCAAGCATTTGACCGTTGGACGTCCACATCAACACACACTCTTCATTAGTATCGGTACCTGGTCTAGTTGGTCTCCAATCTATGAGAGTGCAAACGAAAAGGTGTTGGCACCTAATAGGATGCGATAGTCATTGCAGATGCTTAGCATGATAAGCGTCTGTAAAATGGCACCTCCGTGGAATGCTCCCCAGGAAGTGGGGAATGTGCATACTTTGTTTGTGGGCAATCCTGAATCTAATGACCGGGGTAATAATATTCATTCTGTAAACCAAGATCATCATAACTGTTATCATCATATTCACCATCATCAATTTCGTCATTATTATTTATAATCGTATTTAATATTATTATCATCATCATTATCATAATTATTAATATTATCGTCATTATCTTTATTACTATTGTTTATCATTGTTAGAATTATTTATATTATCACTATCATTAATACTACTGCTATTATTATCATTATTAATATTATTAATATTCTATCATTATCAATTCGTATATAATCCAATATTAAGCTGATATCAGCTTATTTATTATCAGAATATGTCCCTGGCACATAATGCGCCATTTGAGTGTGATTATATCCGTTTTAAATATCCGAAAACTATATAAAGCTGACAATATAATACAGTAAGCAAATAACTACCGTTGGTGAAGGTGATGGGACACACTAGCACCTCCGAGGCGATCTGGATGTAGCTATCTTTCCGAAGCGAAGCTGAGGAAAGATAGCGTATACATTCTGATCGACGAGGAAGTGATAGTTTGCCATCGCCTGAAACCAAAAGGTGATTATTTGCTTTATATTTCACATCTAAAACAATTTAACTACAAAAAGAAAAAAACGTGTATGCATCTACATAAAAGACACCATGCCCAGATTCATACCAACAAAGTTAAACAGTTTAACCCAACCCCTTGAGGGTAATGACAATGACAATGACAATGACAATGACAGTTTATTCTCATGTCACCCACATTGGGGGTATTGGAGAAGTTTACAAACAATTTGAATTTTGCGGTGCGCGCATGTGTTTGTTTTAATTGCGCTCATTAGTAATGCGCGCTTAATTACGCCTGTTTTAGTGCGCTTTTGGATAATCTTCAGTGAAAGTGCGTTGCCCTTTGTAGATAGTACCTCTGTCTTCAGTGAAAGTGCGTTGCACTGTGTAGATAGTAGTACTATCTACACAGTGTAACGAACTTTTTGCTTCTCCCATCAATAATGGGCGAACTATCTTTCATCACGTGATTTACTTTTGACCAATCGTAGAGCAAGATTCTTAGTATGTGGAATATAATGTGAATTAACTAGACAAAGTTAATGAATGTATCGGACTACATACACTGACATACACTGACTGTACGCAGCGGGGGCTAGGGTAGGGGGCAGCTTCCATAAATTAAAAAAAAAACAGAAAATGCAATACATTTTCAATAATTTATTGCATTTTACCCCGGTTCCCAACATAACAAATCTTCTGTGTGCCCATGCCTTGGGCCATAATGCATGGCCGCCCAGAGCATTTTTGTTATGTTAGGGACCGGGGTAAAATGCAATAAATTATTGAAAATTTATTGCATTTTTTTGTTGTTTTTAATTTATGGAAACTGCCCCCTTCCCTAGCCCCCGCTGCGTACAGTCATGGTTCAGTGACAAAGCAATGGCTTCGTAACTGTGAGGCCTCAGGAAAAAACCGTGTCGATGTGCTATATTAGTGCCCTTTTGTGGGGCATTAATCCTTATTATTGTCATTTATGACTTAAGGGCATAGGTCCCCTGGTTGATAAACATAGTACCATACACATGCTTTAGCAGTCACGCAAAACACGCATTGGCAAATTATTGTTCAATAAAATCTGAGAATGTATACTATTTTCTAGATCTATTATTTTTAAATAATTTTTAAAATAATTCCATAAATTGGGATAAACAAAAAATATTCCACCTTTATGAGCGACAGTGTACATTCTTTCTTAGCACTCAGGTAAAAACGAGCCATCATCAAACCGATAACTTACTTCGGTATTTACTTGTGCTCCCCGCTCTGTCCGTGTAACACATCCATGTCTTGATAAAATTGCAATTTATCCAGAACCTGGGTTCGCTCACATGAGGCTTCAGCAAATCGTACTCTTCCACATTCTCTATGAAGAGCAGGGAAGGCTCAACCATTTCTCCGTTACCCATGGTAACTGCATCCAGACCATTACAGTAGTCACGGGTAGTTTTCCAATCAACGTTTGTGGGTAGGTTCACGATCAGGAAACACTTCGTGTGTCCATACACCCAACCGACTGGGCAGACTGGGATTGTAAAGTAGAAAAGTACAACATCAGTGAAACTACTCATATTTAGTTCATAGAATGCTGGGTATTTCTTTTATTTCATGCATTTTTGTTTATTTTATGCATTCTAGATGTCCCGAAAATGTTTCGTTAGATAATAATAGTAATAATAATGATAATCATTTACAGTCCACTCCAAATTTTATTTAACCAAATTTGTTAATTTGTTTTTGCCCAACTGATCGTGGGCCCGACAGCCACTGAGCAAAGCCAGATCGACGTTGCTCTATCCCCTTATTGTTGAACGCCAAACGAGGTAGCAGAAACTGCCGTCTTTTAACGTCTTTTGGTATGACGCGGTCGGGGTTCGAACCCACGACCTCCCGGTTGTGAGGCGGACGCTCTACTGACCTTAACATTTTTGTTATTATTTTTGCTTCTAATCTTTTGTTTTGTCTTGTCTTGTCCTGTTTTTGATGTTTTCAAGCAATATATATATATATATCTTGCTTGCTTGCTTGCTTGCTAAGTGCCTTGTCTGTTCCTTCTTGACTGTTCCAGACATTGGCTAAGAAGGCTTTCCATCTACTTCTGTCGTTGGTTCTTTGTAATATGACGATACCTTATTTACCAGTGAGCTTTATGAACTTATCCATGTATATGATGCGCTGTGCATTCAATTCTCATAACAACAGAATGCCCAACACACTGAGGTTGTCTTTTCCTTATGAGGTTAAGACGGGACCTATCGACACATCCCTTATTAAGGACTTCCTTTTTTGATTGCCCTTTGAGTTGCTTCATTTTCCGTAACATGACAGGAAAATCTTCGATGTTGGACTACACTTTCACGCCATATGCTTGTATAATTTCGATCTACACATTTCTGTCACGTCCGTGTACCGCGCATGTGATTTTTCATCAAGACTGAGCCAACTATTATAATAATTTATGACTAAAAAAATGTACAGTATACAATAGTATGTTTTTGTTACATAATCAACCTGTCCAGTTCCTTCCATAGGATCTCAATATAAAATATGGCACGTAATGTCATAGGGCACCGTTAACATGATTTTACATAGTTTTGAAAAAACAATTTATAATGGCCCTTTCCATCAGCTATTAAAATGTGCGAATTAAATTACAATCACGTCTTGTGTAATCCGAATATGACCTTCAGGTGACACGTAATAAAGGCAGTTAAATTACCCTTGAATAGATTTCTCGAAAGCTTTTGGGATCATGTTCAAGGATGTTACAATTTTAGAATTAAAGCGGCTACACCCAGGGGACCACAAGTGAGAGGGACGGAAATACTTTGTGAACCTTTTAGGCTTCCAAAAGTTCCACAAGGCCGAAACACACAGTGAACAACAAAGCATGTCGTCAACAAGCAATACCAATTCATATCCACACACTCACACAAACACACACAAGGTAAAACTGCAATCGCAATATTTACACGTTGGGAGATTATTCCACAGTTAGAGTCGAGTCCACGCAAAACAGAGAGCTTTTCAAATAACTTACCAAGCTGCTCGCAATGTATTCCGATGTATCCTCCGAGGCACGAGCAGCTATATCCTTCAAGCTCTTCAAAGCAAGTCGCTCCGTTAAGACAAGGATCGGAGTAACATGCTTTAAGAAACAGAAATCATGTGTTCACAGTGAAACAGAACAATACACACTGTTACTCATAAAGTTAGAATACTTAGCTCTTTTAATGAAATGGCTGTGTGAATAGGGTTTATTCTGGTTAAATAAGTTCATATAATTTCAGAACTTGAATTGACAAATTACTATGACATTTAGGATCGCTCGATAAAGAATAAATCACATTCTAACAATTCATTCATTAAAAGAGGTAGAATAACAAAATATTCCTACTTAATGGGCAACATAAAATATTACACTTGCTCGTACATCTAAACTGTACAACCATTGGCGTAGATACGGAGGGGGCACCTGCCGCCCCCAACAAATGGCCACACATAGAGATGAGAGCGAGGGGGAGATGAAATAATATGAAGAAAAAATTGTTCGAAACTCTCTTTAAAATTTATAATATTATGTGAATTAGTAATTTTGGGACAACGTAGTAAGTCTTAAATGAAATATGTAGTAAGAGGTGTTTTAAACGATCATCGAAATATAGAAGGCATACGAAGAAAGGGTTAGAGAGTATGTATTTCTGTCTGTTTCACTTTGAAATGCATTATTTTCCCACACTAAAGGGAATGGGGGTATATCCCATCTTGGCCTAGTCATTCTGCCCTCTAAAATGTTTACCATCTAGTGCAGCGTCTTTCGAGCGGGTTGCCCCACGAGTATTTTAGTCAAATTAAAATTATGTTTTGAATTAACGTCAACTTCTTCAACACAAATTAACTGATACTGCAAGGTGCCCCAAAACATACCACTTTGGGTATTTTGATCAGGAAATAACATTTTATCAGAAAAGGAAAGTGTATGTTTTATTCCTCGCTTGCTTCCCTCGCTTAGAAACGGATAAGTTTCAGGCAGCGATATGTTTCAGTCAATGAATATCCTCAAATGATGATATGACAATATTTGGGCACCTTGCTGCCCAAATATCGGCAGCATACGGTCAGTATGGCGCCCAAATATAACCTTATTTATTTTTATTTTATGTAATGTAATGTAACTTGACTTTTTTTCTTTTATAACAATGATGACTAAATAACGTTTTTGCAATAATACAAAACAAAATTATACTCGCTCGCGTTGCTCCCTTGCATTATATGGGATCCGGAGAGTATATTTTCGGGCAAAAGGCCCTCACGTCTCTCATGTTATAGGGTTTTAAAAAAGGTTGATCTGCTAAACTAAAGACTGCTGCCCCCCCCCCCTATTATTGGGCCACACTACGCAGCTCTGTACAACAATTGAGTAATAAAAAAAACAATTTAAAAGAAGGAATCATATATCGTACCTGGATGAGCGCAGTACAAGTTTATTTTGTCCCTCGCATCTGTTGGCACTCTGACGTCATATTCAGAGTGATCACGTGTTAGATACTTAGGAACAAACTTGACAGATTCCCCAGTATATTCGGAGATACCATAAGGACAGATGTCCATGGGTATTTCAGGGCAGGTACCGTCACCTAAAATGCCTGTTTATTTAGCGTATTATAAAAAAGGAAAAGACAACAAGTAGGAAGTTTAAAAAAAATAGTAAACAAAAAAATAGCAGTAGACTTGAAGAAAGGGAGATAGAAGAAAAAGAAAAATGAGAAGAAAGCCAAAGAAGAAAGAGCGTAATAAAAAGATGAACAAATAGAAGAATAAGAAGAAATAGGAGGAGAAGAAGGACAAATTAATACGAATACTAATACTAACGCAAAAGCAAAAAAAAATAGTATAAGACATGTTTTAATTGTTTCTTAGTAGCGATAGGTGTAACGAAAAGAAGGAGAAATGGAAGAAAATATGGTAATTATATCAATTACATAGAATACCTATGATGTTATCAATTGTTTTTAAATATATTCCTATTACCTCCACCGCAATGGATTTAATAATTAGTTTTGAAAAGTCATAATTTTAAGGTAAATATTAATTTTATCTCTCGTGTATCACATAATTTAAATGAACATAAACTAGCAGTTGACAAGAAAAATATCATATGCTCCGATTGTCTCATTTTCGCTCGCGTGAACATTGCCAGCACAAACCACTGACCTCTACCTCCTGAACGGATCATCGCACATTCCCATTCACTATACGTTACGTACTAAAAGGCTGTATTGTCTGACCGTTCATGAATATTCATGTTTTTGCTAAACTCGGCAAAATGTTTGCTTTTACTAAATGGAAAAATTACGGTGGGGGGTTGGATGAAATGGACAAAATGAAATAGGCAGAAGTGATCTATGATAATTCATGCGTTTTATGTTTCGTGTGCTCGACCTATAATCTTCAAATCGCTTGGTAAACTGAGTCCAAAGTTAGACTCGTTTCACATGTGTATTATAGGCAATGGCGAGCTTGCAACCTATTTTGAAAAATTACGGTGGGTGAACTTTCAAAAGTCAATGAGACATGAGGGCTCAAATGTAAGAGCTAGTGATAACGTACGTCGAGATGGATGTGATTTTCGTTTAAACAAAAAATGAATTTGTAACAATTTTTAAAAAAAAAACGTCCATAGGCTAACATGTTAGGCTGCTGACGCTGACCATGCTCTGACGATAGGGGGCGTCGTGAAATGAGACTAAACAGAGCCATATGATTATAATTCAGGTTCAAGAATGTAGCCAATAGTTAACCTTTATTCAAGACACGTGTTTATGCATTTTCATCTTCTCCCATTGCGCCTGGCTATAGCTACACAATATTTGTGCAGAAGCTATGCTAGTTATTTTCAGCACTATGAAAGCTCCCGTATCAGGACAATTACCCCCTGGGCAATCACCCCCCGGAAAATTACCCCCCGGAAAACTACCCCCGTAGGACGATTACCCCCCAGAAAATTACCCCCCGGAGAATTACCCCCCGAGGACAATTACCCCCCAAGGACAATAACCCCCGGAAAATTACTCCCCGGAGAATTACCCCCCTAGGACAATTACCCCCCAAGGACAATTACCCCCCGGAAAATTACCCCCCGGAGAATTACCCCCCGATGAAAACTCCCCCCTGGGGACAATTACCCCCCGAGGACAACTACACCCCGAGGACAACTACCCCCCGAGGACAACTACCCCCCGAGGACAACTACCCCCGAGGACAATTACCCCCCCCCCCCCCGAGGACAACTACCCTCGAGGACAATTACCCCCCCACATGGACACTACTGGGCCTGGTGGCTCAGTGGTTAGAGCGCCCGTCTCATGTATGGAAGGTCGTGGGTTCGAACCCCGGCCGAGTCATACCAAAGACTTATAACAATGGAAACTTCTGCCTTCTAGCTAGGCGCTCAGCATATAAGATTGGAGAAGGGTAGTAATAATTATGTTATGTTATGCAGGGCCCGCTGGAAGAGCAGTTTCATAACTGAAGTGGCTACCCTGGGTAAATAAAACGTTATTATCAGGTGGGCTGTATCTAATACAGACCACCTTATAATTTTGTTAAAATTGCCTTTATTATTATTATCAGGTGGGCTGTATCTAATACAGACCACCTTATATTTTTGTTAAAATCGCCTTTATTATTTATTTATTATTTATCAGGTGGGCTGTATCTAATACAGACCACCTTATATTTTTGTTAAAATTGCCTTTATTATTATTATTTATTTATCAGGTGGGCTGTATCTAATACAGACCACCTTATATTTTTGTTAAAATCGCCTTTATTTATTATCAGGTGGGCTGTATCTAATACAGACCACCTTATATTTTTGTTAAAATCGCCTTTATTATTTATTCTTTATTATTTATTTTTCTTATTTCGACCCACTTTTTTGTTAGCAAAATAACTTTGAAATGGTTCAATCAAATGCTTTGATATTTGGCACACATATGTATAGGCATATGGACAAAACACAGTAAGGTTTTCAACCTTGACCTTGACTGATGACGTCATCTAGGCGCCATTTTGTGAAATTTTCTGAAAATAAACTCATGATCATATCTTCATAACCAAAAGGTATTTCTCATTCATATTTTTCATGATCAAGGTCAATATCAGTCCAGTCAATTTCAGGTCAAAAAACGCGCGCGTGCGCGTTCGTCCGCGCGTGAGTGCGCGCGCAAAAAATTTAAATGCTCAAAATCGTCTCAAATTTATTTTGCATACGTTTCAGGTCATTTTAAGCATTTTATAAAAAATCGCGCGTACGAGCATGCGCACGCGTTTTCGCGCGTAACACCATTACAAAACATAGAATCGCCATTTTTTTTTCTTTCATGATATTTCTCATATTTTCTCAAGGAATTTGATACCATGTTTATCTCTTTATGACCATTATTAAGAAGATGAGCGTAAATTCAAGATAAATGTCAGTGCGCGCGAGCTCTTTTAATACATAGCATATATGGGCAAAAACATGCCTATACAAAATCCGTTATAGCTCTTTGGAATGCACCGGGATCCTCAATTTTCTTTCATTTTGAGATAGAGTATGAGTCGGAAATATGATTCCATGTCTCATTTGGCCATTAAGTGTATCGTGACATCATCACAATGGCCTTGGAACTCAAAATACGAATTTGCATAATATGACGTCAGCATATTTATGTAAAATTGATTGTATCTCTGTTAATATTGATCAATTTTCTTCAAAATTTCGATATGTTGTAGCTAAGACAATTCTCTACAAGCGCAGTAATAACCATTTTTCATTTTGATGACGTCATCATAGTGAAAATTTTGATTAAAGGCCTCATGTCAAAAACTTCATAATTTGCGTGTTATGCCTATAGAAGGTGAATTTAGTTCACGTTATGAATCTACATGATATTGTTTTTTAAGAATTTGTAAGCAGTATGTCGCTCATTTTTGCTTTATTTTGTCTCAAATTTTAGTTGACCAGCCCACCTATACTTGTTCCAAACAAGTATTATATGTCTAGTTTATTATTTATTTTTCTTATTTCGACCCACTTTTTGTTAGCAAGATATCTTTGAAATTATTCAATCAAATGCTTTGAAATTTGGCACACATATGTATAGGCATATGGACAAAATACAGTAAGGTTTTCAACCTTGACCTTGACTGATGACGTCATCTAGGCGCCATTTTGTGAAATTTTCTGAAAATCAACTCATGATCATATCTTCATAACCAAAGGTTATTTCTCATTCATATTTATCATGATCAAGGTCAATATCAGTCCGGTCAATTTCAGGTCAAAAAACGCGCGCGTGCGCGTACGTCCGCGCGTCAATGCGCGCGCAAAATTTTTAAATGCTCAAAATCGTCTCAAATTTATTTTGCATACGTTTCAAGTCATTTACAGCATTTTATAAAAAATCGCGCGTACGAGCATGCGCGCGCGTTTTCGCGCGTAACACCATTAAAAAACATAGAATCGCCATTTTTTTTTCTTTCATGATATTTCTCATATTTTTTCAAGGAATTTGATTCCATGTTTATCTCTTTATGACCATTATTACAAGATGAGCGTAAATTCAAGATAAATGTCAGTGCGCGCGAGGTCTTTTAATACATAGCATATATGGGCAAAAACATGCCTATACAAAATCCGATATAGCTCTTTGGAATGCACCGGGATCCTCAATTTTTTTTCATATTTAGATAGAGTATGAGTCGGAAATATGATTCCATGTCTCATTTGGCCATTAAGTGTATCGTGACATCATCACAATGGCCTTGGAACTCAAAATACGAATTTGCATATTATGACGTCAGCATATTTATGTAAAATTGATTGTATCTCTGTAAATATTGATCAATTTTCTTCAAAATTTCGATATGTTGTAGCTAAGACAATTCTCTACAAGCGCGGTAATAACCATTTTTCATTTTGATGACGTCATCATAGTGAAAATTTTGATTAAAGGCCTCATGTCAAAAACTTCATAATTTGCGTGTTATGCCTATAGAAGGTGAATTTAGTTCACGTTATGAATCTACATGATATTGTCTTTTAAGAATTTGTAAGCAGTATGTCGCTTATTTTTGCTCTATTTTGTCTCAAGTTTTAGTTGACCAGCCCACCTATACTTGTTCCAAACAAGTATTATATGTCTAGTTTATTTTTCTTATTTCCACCCACTTTTTTGTTAACAAGATAACTTGAAAATGGCTCAATCAAATGCCTTGACATTTGGCACACATATGTATAGGCATATAAACAAAACACACTGATGTTTTCAACCTTGACCTTGACTGATGACGTCATCTAGGCGCCATTTTGTGAATATTAACTCATGATCATATCTTCATAACCAAAAGTAATTTCTCATTCATATTTATCATGATCAAGGTCAATATCAGTCCGGTCAATTTCATGTCCAAAAACGCGCGCGTGCGCGTACGTCCGCGCGTTAGTGCGCGCGCAAAATTTTTAAATGCTCAAAATCGTCTCAAATTTGTTTTGCATACGTTTCAGGTCATTGTAAGCATTTCATAAAAAATCGCGCGTACGAGCATGCGCGCGCGTTTTCGCGCGTAACACCATTAAAAAACATAGAATCGCCATTTTTTTTTTTCATGATATTTCTCATATTTTTTCAAGGAATTTGATTCCATGTTTATCTCTTTATGACCATTATTAACAAGATGAGCGTAAATTCAAGATAAATGTCAGTGCGCGCAAGGTCTTTTAATACATAGCATATATGGGCAAAAACATGCCTATACAAAATCCGTTATAGCTCTTTGGAATGCACCGGGATCCTCAATTTTTTTTCATATTAAGATAGAGTATGAGTCGGAAATATGATTCCATGTCTCATTTGGCCATTAAGTGTATCGTGACATCATCACAATGGCCTTGGAACTCAAAATACGAATTTGCATATTATGACGTCAGCATATTTATGTAAAATTGATTGTATCTCTGTAAATATTGATCGATTTTCTTCCAAATTTCGATATGTTGTAGCAAAGACAATTCTCTACAAGCTCAGTTGTCATCATTTTTCATTTTGATCACGTCATCATAGTGAAATTTACGATTTCTTAAGTTGCGTGTTATGCCTATGGAAGGTGAATTTCGTTCACATCATTAATCTACATGACATTGTTTTTTAGCAGTATCTCGCTTATTTTTGCTCTATTTTGTGTCAAATTTTAGTTGACCAGCCCACCTATACTTGTTCCAAACAAGTATTATATGTCTAGTTTATTTTTCTTATTTCGACCCACTTTTTTGTTAGCAAGATTACTTTGAAATGGTTCAATCAAATGCTTTGAAATTTGGCATACATATGTATAGGCATATAGAAAAATCAAAATAACCTTTTCAACCTTGAACTTGACTGGTGACGTCATCTAGGCGCCATTTTGTGAAAAATAACTTATGATCATATCTTCATAACCAAAATTCAGTTCTCATTCATATTTATCATGATCAAGGTCAATATCCGTCCGGTCAATTTCGGGTCAAAAAACGCGCGCGTGCGCGTACGTCCGCGCGCCAATGCGCGCGCAAATTTTTTAAATGCTCAAAATCGTTTTAAATTTATTTTGCATACGTTTCAGGTCATTTTAAGCATTTTATAAAAAATCGCGCGTACGAGCATGCGCGCGCGTTTTCGCGCGTAACACCATTAAAGAACATAGAATCGCCATTTTTTTTTCTTTCATGATATTTCTCATATTTTTTCAAGGAATTTGATTCCATGTTTATCTCTTTATGACCATTATTAACAAGATGAGCGTAAATTCAAGATAAATGTCAGTGCGCGCGAGGTCTTTTAATACATAGCATATATGGGCAAAAACATGCCTATACAAAATCCGTTATAGCTCTTTGGAATGCACCGGGATCCTCAATTTTTTTTCATATTAAGATAGAGTATGAGTCGGAAATATGATTCCATGTCTCATTTGGCCATTAAGTGTATCGTGACATCATCACAATGGCCTTGGAACTCAAAATACGAATTTGCATATTATGACGTCAGCATATTTATGTAAAATTGATTGTATCTCTGTAAATATTGATCAATTTTCTTCAAAATTTCGATATGTTGTAGCTAAGACAATTCTCTACAAGCACAGTAATAACTATTTTTCATTTTGATGACGTCATCATAGTGAAAATTTTGATTAAAGGCCTCATGTCAAAAACTTCATAATTTGCGTGTTATGCCTATAGAAGGTGAATTTAGTTCACGTTATGAATCTACATGATATTGTCTTTTAAGAATTTGTAAGCAGTATGTCGCTTATTTTTGCTCTATTTTGTCTCAAATGTTAGTTGACCAGCCCACCTATACTTGTTCCAAACAAGTATTATATGTCTAGTTATTTATTTATTTTTCTTATTTCGACCCACTTTTTTGTTAGCAAGATAACTTTGAAATGGTTCAATCAAATGCTTTGAAATTTGGCACACATATGTATAGGCATATAGAAAATTTAAAATAACCTTTTCAACCTTGACCTTGACTGATGACGTCATCTAGGCGCCATTTTGTGAAAATAAACTCATGATCATATCTTCATAACCAAAAGGTATTTCTCATTCATATTTATTACGATCAAGGGCAATATCAGTCCAGTCAATTTCTGGTCAAAAAACGAGCGCGTGCGCGTACGTCCGCGCGTCAATGCGCGCGCAAAATTTTTAAATGCTCAAAATCGTCTCAAATTTATTTTGCATACGTTTCAGGTCATTTTAAGCATTTTATAAAAAATCGCGCGTACGACCATGCGCGCGCGTTTTCGCGCGTAACACCATTACAAAACATAAAATCGCCATTTTTTTTTCTTTCATGATATTTCTCATATTTTTTCAAGGAATTTGATTCCATGTTTATCTCTTTATGACCATTATTAACAAGATGAGCGTAAATTCAAGATAAATGTCAGTGCGCGCGAGGTCTTTTAATACATAGCATATATGGGCAAAAACATGCCTATACAAAATCCGTTATAGCTCTTTGGAATGCACCGGGATCCTCAATTTTTTTCATATTAAGATAGAGTATGAGTCGGAAATATGATTCCATATCTCATTTGGCCATTAAGTGTATCGTGACATCATCACAATGGCCTTGGAACTCAAAATACGAATTTGCATATTATGACGTCAGCATATTTATGTAAAATTGATTGTATCTCTGTAAATATTGATCAATTTTTTTAAAATCTCGATATGTTGTAGCTAAGACAATTCTCTACAAGCGCAGTAATAACTATTTTTCATTTTGATGACGTCATCATAGTGAAAATTTTGATTAAAGGCCTCATGTCAAAAACTTCATAATTTGCGTGTTATGCCTATAGAAGGTGAATTTAGTTCACGTTATGAATCTACATGATATTGTCTTTTAAGAATTTGTAAGCAGTATGTCGCTTATTTTTGCTCTATTTTGTCTCTAATGTTAGTTGACCAGCCCACCTATACTTGTTCCAAACAAGTATTATATGTCTAGTTAGTATTATTATTGTTATTACCCACGAGAACAACTTCCCCCAAGGACAACTACCCCTCCCTCTTCGACGACAACTCCCCCCCCCCCCCCAGGACAATAACCCCTGGAGGACAACTACCCCCAATGACAATCATTCCCGAGGAATTTATAGGACTGTGACGATTAACGCAAGCTTCTCTCCAAATTGCTATTTACAGAAAATTGCATAAACCTTCATTTCAGTCTTTTCAAAATATTTAATTCGATATGGGGGGGGGGGGGAGTGGAGGTTGCCCAATTCCCCTGTAGTTTTGCTACCGAGTAAAGCACAGAAATTACATTTCTTAGAAATTAAACAATTCATTGCGCGCAGATGAGTACGCGTTACAGCCTCTCTCACCATCAATGGCACAACAAAGAAATTAGGATGTAAGATTTCCTTTATGCATCCTCTGTAACTTTTTCATCAGCTGATCGTGTACTTGTCTTTGTATGTATAATGGGCCCTCATCCATGCCGTGATCCATAATTAAGGTTTTCTTCACGTTATTTATTTATTTCTGTTGAAGTATAATATGTTTTCGTGTACGTTAAATTATTTTGAAATAGAAATTGCCTTCAAGTTATATGTACGGTGCCATGTCAAGAGAAAATAAATATCCGCTCTCTGGTAATTCATCTCATTTGATTTTGTAACTCCAGCATAGCGTTTTTCAACCGGGGTGCCGCAAGAGAATGATTTGGAAAACATTGATTTTGTAAAAAAAATCAAATACCAGAAACGGTAAAAATATGTAATTACAAGAGAAAATAAAATTTGGAAGATACTAAAGTGTCTTCCTTCTTCGGCAAATAAGGGCAACGAGAGGCCCGAATATCCTCATATTAGTGTATCAAGGTCATGACCGAATATATCACTTGTTTATGTACATTCGGCGGCAAGGTGCCCGCATACAGTACTTTAAATAGTTTCTAGTGTGTGGATTACAAACTATTTTTTTACCAGTTTTAAAATGTCTTTTTATTCTTAAATGTGCCCATACGTGTGTGCATAGTACTTGACGAGAGCCAGAGTCATGCAAAATTAATAGTCTGTAAAGACTTTGGGATTTGGGAGAAACTTTTCATTTCTTAAGAGGGGTACCGTGACTAACAAAAAGCTAAAATAACGCTGCTCCAGAGAAATGTATTTCTATGCATTTTGAAAAGCGCTGGACAATTAGCGTTGTCCTCGGGGGTAATTATCCTCGGGGGTAATTCTCCGGGGGGTAATTTTCCGGGGGGTTAATTGTCCTCAGGGGGTAATTGTCCTCGGGGGGTAATTCTCCGAGGGGTAATTTTCCGGGGGGTAATTGTCCTTGGGGGGTAGTTGTCCTCGGGGGGTGATTCTCCGGGGGGTAATATTCCAGGGGGTAATTGTCCTTTGGGGGTAGTTTTCCGGGGGGTAATTTTCCGGGGGTGATTGCCCAGGGGGTAGTTGTCCTAGAACCGAAAGCTCCGTGCAACGCTCTTGATCCACGCATCTTGATGCGTTCAAAGTTTAGACGCCTTACACGCGCACGTATATTCATATGGCATGATGATGCGTGCGTACACCGAGACGCGCGTTAAACCCAGAACTGTTAAGAGATGGAGTCCTATCTACCTTATTCCCCTTGTACCATATTCGATGCCGCCAGCAGAAAATATGTCAGGCATATGCTTAACCTGATCTTCCTTGCAGATACGTAGACAAAATTTCCTGCCTAGCTGCGAACCAACGGGCCACTTTCTTAGGGAAATTTGCTTGTGTAATGATAATTATTTTCCGCTACCATTCGTCTTATAATACGAGCAGTTCACAGTGCTTACCCTTACAGGAGGCAAGCGAAAGGAAATGAAGCAACATTTCCTGAAATATTAATCAAAATTACTTGACTGGTCATGTATGGGCACTTATCTGGCACATAACATCATAAAGAACTGTACATGAACAAATTCACTTTTTATTTTCGTGACCCGCAAATATTCGGAAAAGTGTCCAATCGCAGGTATTAGGACTGTATATTTTTACTCTTTTTCACAAATTAAAGCTGCTATCATACAATGTAAGCAAATTTCTTGACACAATTAGGCTTTTGAATTCATATTTTATCATCTGTTCGTTTTTCCCCTTGTTTGTTAAAAAATAGGTGAAATATTACGGATATTTCTTTGTGACAAAAATCATGAACAAATTCACTTTTTATTTTCGTGACCCGCAAATATTCGGAAAAGTGTCCAATCGCAGGTATTAGGACTGTATATTTTTACTCTTTTTCACAAATTAAAGCTGCTATCATACAATGTAAGCAAATTTCTTGACACAATTAGGCTTTTGAATTCATATTTTATCATCTGTTCGTTTTTCCCCTTGTTTGTTAAAAAATAGGTGAAATATTACGGATATTTCTTTGTGACAAAAATCACTACTCAAGCTTTCCAATGATATTGGCGGCTTCGAACCTCGGACATCAAAGGTAACATCACACCAGTAGATTCTATTGTGCAACCATAGAAAACGGTAGCTGCTTGCAGTAATTTGTTGCCATTTGGGTCTCCAGCTCTTAAAACTCCTTGGTTATACATGTGTTTGGCCCTTAAAATCCGCCATGTTTATTTATTTGTCTATTGTTTGACTGCGCGCTGTCTGATGTGACGTCATCCAATAAAGCAAATGGCGACCACTATGATTGTGCGACTCTTGGCTTTTTGATCGGGTTTTTAGTCGATTTCTAGACTTATTCATACCAATATTGACGACCGTCTTACAAAGCAAATAATACATGTTTTAGCTCGTGCATTAATAATGTGCACGACTACAGTTGGTTAAGTCACAATTAATCGGAGAATGGACACGACAAGCTTCGTTTATTATCCTATTGTGACTCAACCTGCGTGCAGGGCATATTTACAAATGCACTCGCAAACGTGTTTTTTTGTAATTAATCAATCAATGACTGCAATGAATAGGCCATTTTCGTAATGTAACCAAATTTAAGGCATACGTCTTTGTGAAGTGCCTCAATACAAATTATTTCAATCACCTGGTAAGATTAATAGTATTCCCATAGACAAAATTATAACTGCAAACATTAGTTGATGCCAGGTTGGACACATTTTATGGCTTGACCTACCTACCAACACTTAATTTATGTAGTTTGCAGTATGACTATTGAGATACTATTTTTCTTATCAGGTGAATGAAATAATTTGTATTGAGGCACTTTACAAAGACCCATGCATTAAATGTGGTTACATTACTAAAATGGCATATTACATTGATATCGAGTGAATCCCAAATACTTAAAGTAATACTCACCCTTAAAATGTTGGTTGATTACGAAGAATAACACAAGTGTGAGCGTTAGATACTGTTGAAGAGAGTGAACATGTATTATTTTATGGACAATTATGACTGTAATACTACATGTATATACAAGTTATTACAAATGCTAGTTATGAAGGACAGAAGAGATAGTCTGCGTTTTGTGAGGTTTTGTATTCCTTTTTGTTTTAATCTGGCCTGTAAATAACTTATAATATACAAATAAATGGTATATGGGGGTAGTCACAGCCTCACACATCTAACATGTTAATTGTTTTCTTTTTATCTTAAGTGGAAAATGTCTGAGGGGTCGATTGTGAAGAGTGGGGAAGGGGGCAGCGTTCGCGTTGCGCCCACTGACAATATTTTTGGGCAATCATATCATGTTGCCCTTCCCCTCATGCCAGATGTAAAATCGGGAAAGAAATGATTAAAACTAAGCTTCCTAAATAATACGTCATACTTCGCTCACCTCGTGTGTAAACAAACTATATGTTATTGTTGCATGGGTCCTTTCGATTGATAGAAGAGGAACAGGTAATTTACTATTACACAACTTTACAACTATAGAAGAAGAAGGAGTATAAGTAGGAGTAAAAGTAGTTGAAAGAAGTAGTAGTAGTAGTAGTAGTAGTACAAGGAGCAGAATTAAAAGTATAAGTAGGACTAAAAGTAGTTGAAAGAAGTAGTAGTAGTAGTAGTAGTACAAGGAGCAGAATTAAAAGTATAAGTAGGACTAAAAGAAGTTGAAAGAAGTAGTATTAGAAGAAGTAGTATAAGTAGCAGCAGCAGTAGACGTAGTAGTAGTAGTAGTAGTAGTAGAAGTAGTAGCAGAAGTAGTAGTAGTATAAGTAGTCGTAGTAAGAGTAGTAGAAGACACTAGGAACATCCGTTGTAAGAACTAGAAGTAGTAGCATTAGTAGTAGTAGTAGTAGTAGTAGTAGTAGTACAAGTAGTCGTAGTAAGAGTAGTATATAATTAGACACTAGTAACATTCGTTATAAGAAGTAGTAGTAGAAGTAATAGTGGTAGTAGTAGAAGAAAGAGTAGATGTACAACAATGATTTTGTGCTAAACGTTGGCGTGGTGCTCATACCAGCCACAAACACTGAATTTGGATTGCTCCAGCCCGTTGCTCGAGTGATCTACCGATGAACCTCATGCGCAGGCTCTGTTGTTTGGAACAAGTAACCTGGACGACAACCAATATGACGCTTGCATTGCGGTACTATATAGACTTCCAGTCTTAAAGAAAAATGATATCAAAGACAGCATATACATACCATTTTTGACGAGCACTCGTGGAACTCTGTACCAATATGAAATGACTTATGTTTAGGATACAAACGCTATAGAAACTATCAGTATGGCACCTAATTAATATCGCCATCTCAGTTTTTGTGTAGCTAGCTTTCCCGTGGGCGGGGCCGGGGGCGGAAGGGGTCGGAAGCTTGGAAAAGGGATATTGACAAAAGTCGTGTAAACTTTTTGCTTACATTAGTTCGCAGCGTGCTAATATCACAGCTAAATCCCACTGCCCCCCCTCTCTCTCTCTCTCTCTTCTCTTCTCTCTCTATCTCTCTCTCAAAGGGGGGGGGGGGGGTACTAGCCCATCCTTTCACTTCTTTACGCCAAACGATCATCTTCCAAATTGCTTTCCCGGCTCGATTTCAAGGGCAAATGCATATCCTTCCAACCGGTTTGTAATTTGTGCAAAATAGATTGTTACTCAACTCATTAGTTTAATCATCGCCTTAACTGAAGCATAGCAAGAACCATCGGATAAAAATAATAATAATAATAGCTTACATTTATAATGCGCCTAATACTTTGTTTCTAGGCGCACCACATATTATTACACTGGTCATCGGATTCAGGCTTTAATACCCGCAACACAGTGGACATTTTCCACTCACTGGAGAGCATTCCAGCCAGTCGCCATTTTACAAGCGCCACTTGCTCATCCAACCACATTAACTTTCGCATCCTAACTGGTATCCATTCACGATATTCAACAGCATGATTCTTATTTGTTATTGTTTTTAGGTTTTTTAGGTGCAATCACATGTCCATTTTATGGTCAACTGTTACATCATAAAGATATAATTTCGTCTAGTGTGTTAATTTTACTCAATGCATTAAGAATGCTTAGTTTAATAAAGGGGGTGTATCATGGCAAGGACTGGTTAACGTCTTTTGGACAACTGCACGTAAACGAATATACTTTATTAACATTACTCGCGACCTAATCTGTACATGACGGCGCGCTAGCGCGCGAAACAGACCGAAGTTCTCCTCACGCTTCGGTTTCGCGTATGTTTCACGCACGTGATTGCTGCGGTCGCGTCGTCCGTAGTCGTATTAGCGTGCTTTCGATGTTAGGCACCCGACACAAGGCACTTTCTCTTTCTGTCTTTCCTTATGTTATTCTTTGTTTCTTTCTTCTATCACCTTCTCCAATGTTATTTTTTGTTTCTATCATTCTATCACTTTCTCTTTCTGTCTTTGAATTTATTACCTGATTTAATCACCTGATCTAAAAAAATTGGTCACGTGACCGACGAAAGCACCGACGTGAAAAATCGAAAGCACTGCCGCGAAGGGAACAGACGTGAGCTGCGCAACGTCTCCACGCTCCAGTACCTCGTAGTAGCCGACGTCGGTTGCCTAAATCGAAAGCTCGCTATTAAATTATACCCGATTGGCCCCGAGTCAGGCCACGGGAAAGACACGTAGTCTCGTAGTCTACACTCCCTTTAAAGGGCCACTTTAACCAAAACGGGCTAAACGATGAAGTGAAAAGACAATCATGTAGAATAATTTTCGATGGAGATTCCGAACATGACAATGATTTTTCTTACAAATCATCAATAATTCTGGAATCTAGCTTTAAAAATGACCACTCAATACGCTCAGAAAGAAACCTAGTTTCGGAGCTGTATTTTGCAACTGTTTATGACGTCACTGCAGGCGACTCTCTGGTGAAAAGGAGGCTGATTTAGGCATGAAAATATCTTTAAAAAGGCAAACTGTGAAATTAATTGGGGGAAAAAAAAACATTTATCCGAAAAATAATATGCACTTGATAATCCCAGTACGTTTTTGGCAATTTCGTCATTCCTAATGTACGATCCTTAGTTGTAGGACAAATCGGACATGCCCGCAATGACGTCAAATGCGTCATCAAGGCCACGTGACCGTATTAACATTTTCGAGAGGCGTAGCCCAGCAAGCGTGAGAACTGTGAAAAGTGGATGGTTATTATCATTTTGGGGTCAAATTATAGATTTTCTGAAAAATCAGAATATTAATAAGTAGAGATGTATTCATGTTTTGAAAGGCTATGTTAGTTGGGTTAGAGTGGCCCGTTAAGATATACTCATCTTATGAAGTGAAGCGTACCTGCAAGAAGCATCGGATAAACAAATTGAAATATTCAATAGCATTTTTCTTTTCGTATCTTTTTATGTTTGTTTTGTGTGTGTGTGTGGGGGGGGGGTGGGTGCTTCCTTTTTTTTTTTTTTAGTAGTGGCAGTAGTAGAAGAAGTAGTACATAAATGTTATTACAATTACCCTGTATTTGATCTTAATTGTAATTAATAAAAATACATGGCATGTGAGGGTGCAAATACCTGAGGGCGTTAGAGCTAAATTTACCTTTGGTGAACCCTGACCCACAAGCAATGCCTCATTGAATCTGTTATCTGTTATTTTGTATGTATATCTTTCTTCTTTTTTCAATTAAATAACGCTTATTTAATATCATTCGCACTCTAAGCATCCATTATCCCTACCCCGTTACCCTCTCATATCTGTTATATGTCATGCTCTTAAGTAGCTCGTGTTAACTGTCATTATACAATTGATCGCAATTTATTTGTCATATTTCTTTACTGAGGGTACAGCTTTTAGTTTAAGTATTATACGTAGTGAGGTCATATTCCGTTGCGACTATATATCTGCCCTCATTTTTGCTGTGTGGTTAATCATGTATACGGCTACTCGAAAAAATCACAAAGCATGATAACAATAGCTATGTTCATACGACAATCCGTTAGCTTAATGGTTATCTCAGCGTTTTAAACTGTGATGTTGTCTTCCAGTTAAATTAATAGTGTACACACTCATGAAATCCCTCGACGTTTTCATCCGCGAGTGATTTTATGATTAATGCGCAAACTAGAAACATCTGGGTCCTTACTCGATGTGTTGTGCCGTGTCAACGCGATTAACTTCGATTTCTCGCCATCTTTCAGTTACTACGGAAGCTTGCCGTATAAACCTCAGAGCAATTCTTTTTTTCCCTGTGTCGCATGTTGTTAGTGGGTCAGTATATAAAACTTCGGGGATTTGCATTTACGTAAAGTTTAAAGATTGACGGTGCTGTTGGAACATAGCAACTATCAGATAAAAGTGAGCGTAGCAAAGGTTGAAGTTGAAAAGAGTGTGCTGTGATCTGTAAAGCATTTTCGACGCAAAGCAGAAGGCTTTAAACATCAACCCTTGGGCATAGAGGTGCATCTGCATAATTTAAGGGCATTTGTTAATATTTAATTCTTAAGGCCCTTTTACACTTTCACGGATCGCATCACGGATCATCCCCGATCGTCGCTCCGGGATCATCCGTGTTATCTCCGGCATTACCGTGTATACACCGGGGAGGCATCCGGGGTGATACTTGGCGTACCTGCATATCCGGGGGAAAAATTAAGCTTGCTTAATTTTTCATCCGGAGTTCACGGATGAAAAACAATCAGTCCTCTTCCCTGGAGGCACCGTGTACCTCCGTGTACCTCCGTGTAGCCGCCGAATACATCCGGGACAGTCCGTGTAGACACCGGGAGGTCCGTATTAACACCGGTTTCATCCCGGTTTGAAATTCCGTATATTTTGCCGAGAAGGTAAATGATCAAATGAGGGCCTACAAGCTCAAGTCACCCGTCAACATTCCGGAGATATCCTAATAGACAACGTACACCTCCGTGTAAGGACCGTAAAAGTACCCAGTAGCCTCCTTGCTCTTCCTTGAAATCCGTGTTAGCTCCGTATGCGTTTCCGGCGTGGTCCGCGTTGCTACCTTGTCTGTCCGTGGAGACACCGTACTTGCCCGTGTATACACCGTGTTCGGAACGTATCCACACCGGCATCGAGAAGAAATCATGGTGTCGCACGCCGGAACACCCCGGATTAAGATCCGGGATGATCCGTGATGCGATCCGTGAAAGTGTAAAAGGGGCCTTTATCAAGGTATTCAGTGTTTGGAATATTCCCCTATCATGGTACGTACATAGATGTATTATCTTATATTTTGAGTGTTTTCCTTTTCAAATTTGTTTGTATCGTGCATGGGGCCGGTTTTTTTAATCAGGCAAGAGTCACTCTACCCCTGTAATCAGGTACTAGCCATTGCGGTTACTGCCCTAACAGTTGCTGCTTTCAAGGAGACCGCCCTTCCTGTCATCAGATGGCTGCAAGCTTCTGTTGGTTAACTTTAGGACCATGGTGTTTACTTGCGCGTTACTATCTTATCATTATTTATCATGTCTAACCATGTTAGAATTGTCGTAAACGACAGAGTAGTTTAAGCACTGGACTTGAAATGATGCGGTCCCAATGGCTTTTGACAACACTGTAAAACAATTTGTGTTTGTTTACTAACATGTTTTAGTCCCAAAATTCAAAAACATATAGGTGTTAGTATTCAAACACTTTAAACGCACGTTAATTAGCACTAATTGTTTAAAAAACAATCAGTTTTTCAGCTTGTTAGCAAACAGATTGTCTGTTACTGTTATATATTGAGTGGTTTATTCGTTGTGAACATTTTCAAGATAAGTAAGCGTTTTTAGAAACGCTGCTGATAACAGTTAACAAGCACTATTTTCAGACACAATTGGTTGAATCGTTTGAATGCAAGCACATACAAATGGGTCAACCGTTGTAAAATTTAGAGCGAAAGCATTGATCTACATTTACCACTCCATACCCAGGAAATAAATGGGGACCTGGTAAGATGACGAAAGGCTTTGTGTTAATAATAATAGCCGTATGCCCTCACAATGACCATCTGGTAGAAATATTTCCCAGTGGAGTTTAGATGGTAACAATTGTGCGCGACTGAATCACATAACCGGTATAATACTATCTGTAAAGCGCTTAGAGATGTTTTGTTCGTATTCAGCGCTTTATAAATCCCTATAATTATTATCATTTACCAAAAGGGGTCCTGTTTGGGTGTTTCTGCTGTTACGTACCAACACAGCTTTGAACTTTTGGCCTCTAATTGTGTCTTTGTTATTAACGAATTTACACGCTGATTTGGTTAGCTCTCAAATTCTTCCAAAGGAAATAGGGCCTGAATTACTTGACAACAATACTCCATATTCATCACAAATATTGCTGGCTTGTGTAATACGGAATTACAACAACCAAGAATATGTTAACATGCATCAGTTTCACTTTATACTCGTATTTTGATACCACTTTGTCTCTTTTCAACCATACAAATTCCGTTCTTAGCTTTTGAAGGTGGCCATCGCGTTCCTCATACTCAATCAACACTATTACGGTGAGATATTATGGTTACTACATTAATATTATTTATGACAATTTGAATGTATAAGTGGAGTTTTGGACGAGCGTACTCGATGTAAAAGAAGCAATTGAGGGAATATGAGAGGTGCCGTGGTGTAGACGATGTGCCATAGGACTGTGGATCACATGGTTCACGGTTCGAGTCCCACCATGGCACTAATGTGTTTTAGCAACATATTAATCTACATTAGTTACCACCCTTCACCCAGGTGTGGTAAATAGGAAACCGGGTAGGAATTGATCCCTTGAATTATTTCAGCGCCTTCGAGCAACTGGGCTAAAACCAGGGTAATAATAGTACTTTTGTAGGCGCCTTGAGCATCCCCTGGGATAGATACGGATCATAACGCAATACAAATATAGCTATTGTTATAGTTGTTGTGTATGCAGCAGAACAACTACAATTTCGTGAGGCATATGAAGATAAGGAATGTAACATTCTAGAGCCAGACTTGTGTTGAGGTTTGAAATATTTCACACTGATAAACCTCGCTGATTAATTGCATATTGTGAACGACACTGAACACAGAAATGGGTCACATCACCTTTTCCCCTTCATTTTCCCTCTCTCTCTCTCTCTCTCTCTCTTTTTTTTTTTTCTTTCTCTCTGTCTCTTTCTCTGTCTGTCTGTCTCTCTCTCTCTTTCTCTCTCTCTCTCTCTCTCCATATTCTTTTATGTAACTACTCGATAATTGGTCACCCGCTTCTCCAAGAGCGTTACTATAGTACTGTTACGTAGCTAGCTCATTCATTTGTCAAAATCAGTGCGATCTTTTGTATATAGAGAGGATTTCAACACAAATTTAAAGTCAGTCCCCTAATTTGCCCGCTTTGTACTCTTCGTATTGAATACAAATCGTATGTTATTCATCACTTACCAATTAAATATTCATACGATTCATTATAGCACAGCTCACTTCATTTCAAACTCATTGATTTTCATCGAACAAGTGAAAGCATTTTATTCTTTCACCATGTAACCTTGCCTCAATTATGAATAGTTTGTGGATTAATTACCCTTTTTTCCCTTCATTTTGTATAGATGTAATGTGATGACAACGTTTATGCCTAATATTAGCTTGATGAAAACCACTTTATAAAATAGATGCTTGCATTAAAATAACCCTTTCTTATAGTATGCAAAGGGTGATTAAAAGTGATGATTGTAATTAAAACAATGATAATAATAATGAAAATTATAATAACAAGAACAAAAATAATAATATCGATAATGCTAACAATATTACTGACAAAATATCAAAGTTTCAATTCTTCTTTTCATTAAAAACTTTAGGGTCATTAGCTTAACAATAGAAAAGAAAAAGTGGGACTTACGTCAGCGTTATAGTATGCACAAAATTTACCGTAATTTTTCTTCTCCTTCTTTCTTTTTCACCATATCTACGTGTAAACCTAATGTTAGATATCCAATACTTGTTTTGTTTTTTTGCATATTGTTTTAGTATTAGTATTACAGTACATTGTAGCGCATTAAGTGGTACAATATGAGAGAGTGAGCAGTAAAAATACGTATTATTATTTATATTAATCTTTCCTTCTTTTTCATCTCCTACTCCTTCTTATCATTCCATTTGTTCTTCTTTCTCTCCTTCTTCAAGTCTTCCGCTTCTTCTTCTTTTTCTACTACTTTAACTTGTCTTTCTTCCTTTTTCTTCTCATTGTTCTTCCTTCCTTTTATCTTACGTAAAAAAACAGGTGTTTTAGGTGACGAAACTTGCCCTGGAATCCCCCTGGACATCTGTCCTTATGGTATCTCCGAATATACTGGGAAATCGGTCAAGTTTGTTCCCAAGTATTTAACACGTGATCACCCTGAATATGACGTCAGAACGCCAGAAGAAGCGAGGGACAAAATAAACTTATACTGCGCACATCCAGGTACGATAAACTATTCCTTGTATCCTCTCTCTCTCTCTCTCTCTCTCTCCCTCTTTCCCTTCCCTCTCCTCTGTATATATCTATGTACCTTTTTCTCTCCCCTCTCTCTTTCCCCTAATTTCTCTCCCATGTCTCTCTCTCTCTCTCTGTCTAGAGCTTAGTATAAGGTCAATTTTGAATTTTATTGTTGACGTTTGTTATTGTTGTACAGTTCAGATTCACGAGTAAGCACAACATTTGCATTGTTGCCCGTTAAGTCGGACGTTTATTGTCTTACCACTTTTCATGAAATGATTGAGAATATGAATGTATTTGTTAAAAGTTTGCATATTTTTAGAACTTCATTTATCAATCCGAAGAGTCAAAGAAATTGGTCGTTTAAAGTTCTGAGAAGATAACAAAAACTTATCGATCCAGATAAAACATATTCACCCAGCCATTTCAATAAAGGTATTCTAACTGTATGGGCAACCGTGAATATGGTGCTGTTTGACTTTGAACAAATGATTTCTGTTTTTTAAAGCATGTTACTCCCATCCTTGTCTTAACGGAGCGACTTGCTTTGAAGAGCTTGATGGGTATAGCTGTTCCTGCCTCGGAGAATTTATCGGAATACATTGCGAGCATAATGATGGTAAGTTATTTGAAAAGCTCTCTGTTTTGCGTGGACTCAAACCTTCAATCCCTACATGTAAATATTGCGTATGCAGTTTCAGTTTATGTATACCTGTGTGCGCGTGTATGTGGATATAAAATTGGTATTCTTTTTGATGATATGATCATTGGTTTCGGCCTCGTGTGCCTCTAGTATGACTAGAGGGTTCATAAAATAGTTTGGCCTCTTTTACTTATGGTCTCCTGGCTGTAGCCCCTGTTATCATGCTTATTCTCAGATTGTATTTAACGTGCACACGATCGTACAAACTTCCGAGGAATCTAAAAAATATATATTCAGCATAGCGATTGAAATACCGCTTCAAATCAGATTACAACAACAAAATATATATAGCTACGAAAGAATCAGCGAACGAAGACAGTCAAGACAAACCAAATATCAAAAGTATGCTTTATTAATAGTAAACTTATAAGGCCATCAATTCATTGTTCCCAATGTGTGTACCAAATACATATTTTGGGCACAACTAGAATGTAATAAATAAACACAAATGCATAATTATGATCCGACTATTTTCATTTTCACTGATGCCGTACTTTTCTTCTTTACAATCCCAGTCTGCCCAGTCGGTTGGGTGTACGGGTACACAAAATGTTTCCTGATTGTTAACCAACACTTAAACGTTGATTGGACATATGCTCGTGACTTCTGCAATCGTCTTGGTCCAGTTACCATGGGCAACGGAGAAAAGGTTGAGCCTTCTCTGCTCTTCATTGAGAATGTGGAAGAGTACGATTTGCTGAAGCCTCTCGTGATCGATTTAGTGATTCCGATGAACTGCATCTTTGTCGGGACGGCATGGAGGTGTTACACGGACGCAGCAGGGACCACAAGTGATTACCGAAGTAAGTTAAAAGTTGATGGCTTGAAGAGGGTTTGCTTTTATCTGACTGGATGGATTAAAGCATGCACGTATACGAAGATCCGCAGTGGGTCAATAGCAGAGCAGTGGTCTCATAACCAAGATGTCCTGGGTTCGAAACCAAGTAGAAGCACTAGTGCCCTATATTTAAAGGCGATGAGTTCACTATTAGTTCAGAGCGTGGTTCTGGCCCTTTTCGGCAGAGGGCTGCCCAGCTGTTTTGGTCGATCAGGAACACGCACGTAATATTTGAAGTCCACCTAAAAAAAATTGACGTCGAGCATTTGTCTACTCGTCTGAGTATGATCGGCACACATCGCCCATTCATGTCAAATCCGTCTCCTCATTTACTTTACCTGGGTGGAATGTCTTGCCAAAGGACATTAGTGGCGCAGCGGGATTCGAACCTCTGTATAACAACAATGCATAATCGGCGACCATTGGTCCCCCGTGATCCTCTTTTTCTGGTTACTCTCACCATTGGTCTATCGATTATGATCTTTAGATTACATTTTTTCTCCTTTGAACTTTCAACAAATGTAAATTCTGTGGATTTGTACATCTCTTGATAAACCAATGCCAGAAATGGTTATGGTTAGAGGAAGTAGTGGCATGAACAGCCTGCTATAGTTAAGTCCAACTTCAGGCCGATCTTAGTCTTTGGGAAACACTCCCCTGATAATGTTAATAATAATAATAACATTGGATATTTATATAGCGCACATATCCACCCTGCAAGGTATTCAAAGCGCTCCAATATTACCCCGGCTCTGCTAGTCTACCGATTTTGGTGCTCACAGCATTCAAGGAATTCCTTCCTACTGGTCCCCATGTGGCAAATGTAGATCAATGTCTTGCTAAAGGACATTAGTGGCGCAGCGGGATTCGAACCGCGGACCTTTTGATCGACAGTCCGATGACGTGTCCACTCGTCCACAACACCTCTACAATACACCTAATTGTGTGCTCTCTTACAGATTGGGGACCAACTCAATCAACTACCAGTACTTACCTAGAGTGTGTGGTGATGATGATGTCCGACGGTAAAATGTACGACTTCGCTTGTGGGATTGCGATGTCACTATTAACCACGGTTTGTCAGGTCAACCTATAAGGGGAATACCGGTACACCGGCATTTGATAACAAATCAAAAATTTACGATAACACGCTATTCCACAAATCTTCAACCCCCTCCATCTACCAGCGACAAGAAAATGAAAGTTAAGAGAACTGGAAAGAAGGGGAAAAGGAGAAACAAGATGACTTACCCCATTTACGACCCTCCTCCCATTAAATGGGCTGTAGCATGAAAAACAATGTGTCTTTCCCAAGGCCCACTCGGGGAAAATCGGGTATAATCCCGGCCCCCCCCCCCCCCCCCCCCCCACTCAGGTTTCGAAATGACCGCATGCGTGTTGCCAAAATGTCCGGTAAAGGGTTACTTTTCGTGCGACAAAGTCCGGCCCGAGAATTGTAAAAAAAGGGGTGTATTTGACTTTTCACCCGGAGATTTCTTTAAAAAGGGGGTGTTTTTCTTTTATCTCTAATCTCTTTTGACTCTGAGAAATTTTTCCGAATTTAGGAGGATACATTGAGCATTTTTCCTGATTTAGGGGGGTTTCCAAGGCAGGAAAAGCCCGCGAAAAGCCCGCGAAAGGGGGGTTCGGAAATGTTGGCAGTCCTCAGATAGGGGGTGCTTTCAAAAAAAGGGAACGAGCATATGCGTACCCTAAATAACACTGAGTGGGGGGGGGGGCCGGGAGTATAATACAACTAGTATACTTACGACGTGAACACAGTAGCCCTACGTAATCACGTGCGTGCAAAAAACGCGAAACCGAAGCGTGAGGAAAATTTATGTCTGTTTTGCGAGCGTTAGCGCGCGCTGACCCAGTTAATCAAGTCAATTCGTTTACGCGCAGTTGTCCAAAAGTAGACGTAGATTGCGTCAACCAGTATTTCTCATGCTACAGCCCCTTTAATTGATGTTAATGTTATTTCGCAGTTTATTTATTAAACGAAAGACGTCGCTCTCCCCCCCCCCCCCCTCTCCCGTACCATTAGGTTGCCTGTGTCTCAAATTATAGCTGTGCAATTTACCAAGAGAGCATTTACCAAGCCAGACCAGGACCCTATTTCATAATTTGTTATCTATAACAAATGCTAAATTTGTATGACAAAGTTGCTCTAAACCAAACAAATTCCATGAATTCAGTTACTTATAGCGGTTATTTAAATTTGTTATTTATAACAAGTTTTATGAAACATGGCCTAGATTGATAGCCCTGCTCAAGACAATTGTTATATAAATAACACGATCGCAAATATTTAGAAAAATCAACTGATGGTTAATTTCAATACTCTATTGTATGTCCCGTAGAAAACATGTTTTGATTACGTTATATTGTCATATTAGTTTTTTCTTTTTCAATTCTCGTTTTATTATTTCTTATATCATAATCTCAAACTTTAACAACATATATCATTAACATAAGTTCATAAAACCAAACATGCCTTTTCCCCCTTGTTTCATACATAAGACATAAAGTTGTACATCTGCAACATAATATAGACTTTTACCTATTTGTTTCTAATGTACTCTGATAGTCCATTATGAAAATATTATATTGATTTGTTTTTATTGTTTCGATTCTGATCAATTTCTGAAGCTCTGAAATACAGATATACTTCAATCCGGATTTTTTAAGACCATACCCCTTTTTGTTGCGTAATAGTATCATTTTATTTCTTGACTAAAGTGCAAATGGAAACCCGCATAAATATGATTTGAAGAAATTATTACATTTACATACAATTAAAACATGAACAATGTCTTCACTTGCTTCACATGTTTTACATGTATCATCAGGTCCAAGATTATACTTCAAAAGATTCTTTCTCACTGGTAGAATGTTATACCGTAAAGCGAAATTCTTTCAGCTTATTATCATTGGTGTTAATTTTTTATTATTTTTACAATTTGGCCAATAATCTTAATCTAAAAACTGTTCCCAAAATATACGACGTTATACGTTATTTTCCCACACTTTGAATGATGACGTAAAAGGCCCATGAAAATGAAAGTTGATTCTCAGAAAATAGCTGCGAATGTGTCAATATTAATTGTATTGTTTTTACAAAATAAAGAAGTAATTGGCTAACAGCCCGAATTCCGCAATTCTTTATAATTTACTTTCAACTAAGGTGATTCAATGTAAGGTGATATTAAAAAGCTGTTCGTCGTGTTAAAATGTTTGGTAATCCAGAAGTTTCAGAATTCCTAGCACCAACATTTCTTACGCCAGCTCGTTGAACATATTACAAAGAAAATTAAATGCAGTGTATTTCAGCTACTTGTTGTACTCTTCCACTGCTGTAATGTATTTTCAATTGCGCCATCTTTGGTGAACTTGTACATAGTGATATTTACGGTTCGTTTACCAAAGTATAATCACATCGCCCGCCTCCTGGTATGTGTAGATACATACCGCATTGTGGAACATGGTTGTCTACACGTCAGAACATCTTTAGCAGCAGACGGCAGTTTACGTAAATATGAAGTAGTGTCAGTGAAATACTCTTTATGGTTATGGTACGTTAATGCGAAGATGTATACAAAGGCATATGTTATAAATGAATACATTGTATATACTCCCAAGCTTCTAAAGTTTCTCTTTAAACGATATAGGTTTGTTTTGTTCTTTGATTCTATCCAAATAACAGCACAATACTTTCTTTTGTTCGATTTGCAATCATTACAATTTATTTTGTGTATATTGCTGTGTTGTCTTATAGTTATGTTGTACTATAAATTATTAATATAAAATAATATGTTGCGAAAATTCAAGCATATACTTCTATTCATTTCTTCTCTGTCTTATATTTCTTCTCTCACTTTTCTCTTCACCCCATCTACTCCTATCTCATTCTACTGTCATATATTAATTGCTCTTGTAAATGAATAGTTATATATTCTTCAAATCAAAATTCAAAGGATTCCTGGAAGCATCGAACAAAGCATAAAAAATATATTTTTACTAATGAAATTTACCCAAGCTGAAATCAATTCTTGTTTACATCATGGAATTAATTAATCGTATGGACTGGCCGTGGACCTTTCATCTCTCGTGTTCTTTTGTTCTCTCTATCATTACCTCTCGTTCTCTCCCTATGTCTTTCTCCTATTATTGTCTCTGCCATATTTCCCCGCTTTCACACGAACAGTAGACAAATACTTTAAAGCTGATTAGTTTAAAGAGCTTGTATAAAGATCTAAAGATCGTTCCAAACGCTTAAAGGTGCATGCATAATATGGGAGCATGCGATAAGCACAACATGTCATGCTACCGACTCGCGCTAGATAAACTACCTCTCGCAGCCGTCGTTCACACTTAAAAGTTTAACTAAAGATTCAATTCCATTCGATCGTTTATTTTTTTCAAATCATTAACAAAATGTACATCATATACAATTACAAATACAATTCATGTAGAGTAATATAATAGACGTAAACAATGGGAACCACAAAAAGCAGAAGCTTGTGGGTTTAAAAGTTCCCTCAGTACATTTTCATAATCAACTGTGTACATATATGAAAAGTAAGAAGACAACAAATAAAAAATTACACTTACAATGTACAAAACTGACAAATCGCCAATGATAAATTACCACACACGTCCGCACATACAATCAATAACACGGAGGGGTCGGGATTCGGGGCCCAGTCGGTTGTGACCGGTGCAAGTCAGTCCCCTACTCATATATATATATACATGTAATCAGGTAAAGTGACACAAGACTGAACTGGACCAGCCACAAAAAGATGACAGATCGTCGCACGTCTATCAGCTATGCTTAATGCGATAACTAGCTAGGCGATAAACCCCCCGTAGAGGGTGTGAAATGCGTGAAGGAAAAAATTCCACCGATTAGTGGAGGGATACGCACGAATTGTGTTTTATTACCTTCTTCTTTCGTACTTTACCCCCGCCCCTAAGAAATAATCACAAATTGGGGGAGGGGAGGGGGGGAGGGGGGCGAGCCAAAGTTTGAAAACATACCGAGCTCCATGATCCCAAGTGTAGGGTGGCGTATACTTGTGTTTCAAAAGAGGGACCGCGGGCAAATAATGATGTGCAATTGTGATACAATTATGTCTTTATTCGTCTCATTTTTAAAGTATGACGTTTTTATTTGTACTACGCAAGTGTGGTTAATCTCTATGCAAAAGTAGGGAAGAGAGAGAGAGAGGGAGGAGAGAGAGAGAGAAAGAGAAAGTGAGACAGGAAGGAAGGGAAGAGACAGAGAATGAGAGAGAGTAGAAGAGAGTGAGAAAGAAAGAGAGAGAGGATGAGAGAGGAGGAGAGTGGGAGAGAGAGAGGGGTGGGGGAGGGAGAAAGGGAGAGAGTTGCCAATTCGCATTTGATTGATTATCTTTTTAGAAATATATACATTTATTATCCCTTTTATAATTCCCTTTAGTTTTTTATTACATATTTCATGTTCTGCTTTTGTAAAAAATAAAGTTGATATCAAGGTGGATTTCGCCTCAAGTGGGGAAAAGGGTCTTTGGTTTCCTATCACACTAGAGAGAAAAAGATTGAATTATTGTCGAGAAAATCAAACCCATGGCCAATATAAATACTTATCTATTGAATGTCCCATACAAATCATGTTCCTATTACGTAATACGTCAATGTCATTTTCGCACAAGGCTCTTGAAATTGCCTGACGTTGATTTTTTCGAAATTTGTTGGTACTTTGTGTTACAGCCTGAGCCTGAGACTATTTGCCTTGGCGCCAATCATGCGAATGGAATTTATTAATTGAGTAGACCGCTGATTTATAACAAACCGACCTAATCCATTGAACACTTAAACGGGGATGCCCCCAGTATTGTAGAAACATTTATATAGCACTTAAAGAGAAGGTTGAGTTCTGGGAAGAGGTGAAAAATAAGTTGTGAGCGTTATCATTCTTATTATGCAAGTGTGGAAGAACATCAGATAAGACATGTTCCCTGAAAAGCATGGCTCTTCAAATGTCTTCATATTCTAAATATGTCATGTAACATCGTAAAACTCGGGGGTAGGATTTTTACGCCACGTGTTCGTGTAGTCCCATATATATCTTTCTGTGTACAGTGTTTGTAACTTTACCAAGACTTGGCCAAATTTCTTATAATTTTGATCATTCCAGAACCTTGCAATACACACACATTCTTATATGCTAGATGATCAACCTTTTCTGTTCGATTCCACACCGTTTCTTTCACAATGCAATCGCATGACCAGAACTCAACTTCATCTTTAAGCTTAATGCAATACATGAATTTAGAAGTCAACGGGTTAGTTACAATTAATTAGCTCAGTGCAGTAGAACGCGGACAGCTCGTGGATTCAACAAAAGATTCCATTTGCAATAATGAGAGTTATAAACCAGCGGTAATAACTAAAATTCTTTGTAGTAATAACCTTATGGTGTTTTTTGTCATGGTGTATTACTGTTTTCGTTTCATCTTTGTTTTTTTTCTTTTGATATTCACTTTGTATTTATGATAATAATGATGATAATAATAATGTATTCATATAACACATTTAGCGCATATAATATATGATAAGCTCTCTGGATTCGCCTACAACCTGCTTGGCTGAGCCGACTCCGGTTGTAAACTGAGTCACGTCTTTCGGATGGTCGGTCCACATACGTAAATAATCATATCTGATTGATGCACGTCTGTCAAAATACAATAACCCACACATGTTCAAGTACGCGCTATAATTATTTTATTAACAGAAAAGGTGACTTCTGAGATATTCTTTAAATTAGGGGAGATTGCTGGGGAGGTTATTCTTCATTTTTTGAGCAGCAGTTATGAATGCTCTGTCGCCAAGTGTGCGACACAACTTGGGACATGAGTGGCTCTGTACGATGTCATGAGAAGAGTGGAGGGAGTAGCGGGATGGACATTTAATTTATTTATCAAATTTTATATAATTTCCAGGATAAGTAAGGTAAATAAATGCATATTAAAATACAGTATATTACAAGCAAACAATAGAAAATAAACCATCAACTAATGCCCTGAGTTATGATGAAGGCTCTCCTCATTAGCTGTGGTATAATACATGAATATACAACAATATACATAAATACATCAGATATATATAATCAATGACATGAAGATGCAAAGGGCAGATCATGAGATCGTAAATACGAAACATGTATATGTTGTGCAGGTCGTAAGAGTGTAACGATTCAAAAGATGAAGGAAGAAAAATGAATCATTTTTATTTGGCAAAGAAAAGCTTGAAATAAAATCATAATATAGTGAACTTGATTTGTATTGTAATTGTTTTGTTGACAAACACTCTTATAGATTAAAACTCAATCCATAACATCATTAGTAGTATTGACGATAAAGGCACAATGGTATGTCATAAAAGGTAGAAAAATGAATTGATAATTATATATATTGCATCACTGTGACAGTAACATGTAAAGTTATAAATATATATACATACACATATTCATATATTATATATCAATGTATATAACATAGAGAGTTAGGAGCGAGACCTCAGATGCATTCGAGGGTGAGAAGAATTAGAAATAAATACATAACAAGAAGTAAGCCCTATTTTAGTATTTACTTAATGACCGATAATGACGAAGAACTTGTTTCACATGACAGGCAAATTATTAATCCACACGAATATTCATATGTTTTATTGATATTTATTTCGATGCAACACAATAAAATACCAGTAAATACACGAAAGTCGATATTTTAAAATAGGTTGAGTTATGGGAAAGGTGAAAAATAATTTGTGAGCTGTTTTCGTTCTTTTAAACTATAAAAAATGTCCCCTAAAAAGGATGGTGCTTTAAATGCCAACTTATCCGAATTATGACAAGTAACAGCTAAAGGTTGGGGCGACCACTTTCATGCTACATGTTTGTGTATCCCCATACACATGTATGTGTATAGTGCATGTGACTCTCATCAAAATTGAGCTAATTTTCTATATCATTTGAATGATTCTAAAACCTCTAGAACCAATAATTATCATCCGATAGATGATCAACCTTTCAATTCACTTCCAAACAGTTTCTTTTCACGAAACCGTCGTATGTACAAGTTCAGCGACATCCCATTGAAACACATGCTAAATATAATAAACGTATATCAATGGGATGGCGGCAAACTTGTACTTATGACGGTTAGGGTGAAACGCTGCCCAGAACTCAAATTTTTCTTTAAAGTTGACCAATAGTTTAGAGGGCGCTATATATATATATGTAGTCCCGGCGTTCCTACTTAAATATCACACCACTAGAAATTTGAATGTACGGTATAAGACCTCCCGAAAGTGATATATAGAAATCTAAATAAAGAAAACACAAATAAGCAATAATTTCTTCAGGAAACATTCTCTCTGAAAGAAGAACTATCTTTCTTCACAACTTAATTATTCATACCCTTACCAATTTGTGTAACATTTAAAGTATGTGAAACTACTAATTTGTCCCAATTTATGTTTCATTAGAATGTGACATATAAAATCTTGTACGAAATGTATTCAACACAGGCCCTTAATCAACCAGGCAACCTTTCAATTATTGGGTTATCATGTTTTTTTTGCAAGAGTATGAATAATCAGTCGTTAAATGTACTGTATATTGCGTTTACTTTCTTTTTTTCTTATAATGTACTCTTCAGTAAGATGATTCGACAAAAAAATGGTGATTTGCGCCTTCTTCCTTTTATCAAAATTGTTTACGCTTTTAATATTGCTTATGTTATCATGTATGTACAAATGCATTACTAAAGTATCTTACAAATTACATGCTACCTTAAATTTAACATAATGTAATATATATTTACGTGTGTTTAGCGCCTGCTGTAAACACAATTAAAAAAAAAACGAGTTTCTAAACGATTCGAAAGAGATTATAATCCTTTACTTGAACATTTCTTATCATATGTTTTATATTACTGCTAGTAATATAATAAGATAACCATAATTCCAGCATAAGGCTACGGGGCTAGTTCAGATATAACCCGGCTAAACTGCAGCGGTTATTTGTGATGACGTAAGGTGTATTCCCCTCCCCATTTTAGTATCTTATAATACAGAGCTCAGTGAATAAGTCCTTTATTGCGTACAGTTGCCATTTGTTTACACGTGAGAAATAAAACAACGACCGCGGCTGCTTTTTCCCCTTTTTTTCGGCGGTTTACCGTGCCATATCTGAACGAGCCTTAAAGGTATAGACCAGCTTTGGAAACGCCCCCCCCCCCCATCTCAAAAAATGGAATGGAAGCTCTTATCACCAATTATGTGAAATAATATGTTTTGACTAATACGTGATGATACAAATTTTGCCGGGAAACCGCCTACTAATTGACATATTACGTAAAGTATACAGTGCTTGTAAGTTTACCAAAACTGGGCCAGATTTATTATCATTTTGATTATTCCAGAACCTTGCAGTACACACCAATACTTATATGCTAGATGATCAACCTTTTCTGATCGATTCCACAACGTTTTTTTACAATGCAATCGCATGACCAGAACTGGTATATACATTTAATAAGACTCGAATTCGTTTGTTCCGTGTAAAAAGATGTAAATGTCTTCTAATAAACTATGGTACATCAAACCAAAATACTTTTTAAAAAACAATATACAAAACAAATACTCATTTAATTTCTTGGCTTACAGGTTCAAATAATGTACAGACAAAACGAATGCTATTATTTCAAACAGAGTCAATCGTTTGAAGGTTCGTCAACTAGAAGGTTCATAATTCTTAAACACTAGTTTGCCTATAATACACATTTCGTCTACTTTACAGAAGGTCTAATAATCATTTAATGAATGACTTCTTTGTAGATTGAGTCACATACCTATAAGTATTATACCAAATGGAAATTCACCCTCTAGATGCTTCTGAGTGAAAACACTCATTCTGTAATCCCGCAAGGTTTATCACTACTCATCTGTCCTTTCTTTCAGAGTGGATCCTTTATTTTTCAGCCGGGATTATCACTTTTGTAACGTCACCGCACTGTCGATCACATGGTCAGCAGCGTTCCAGTCCCGCCCCGCAAGACATTAATCTACCGTTGCCACTCACCACCCAGAATAGTTAATGGGTACATGTTAGGAATGTATTCATTGATTGCTTTGAGAGCATCATAAGGCCCCACAAAAATCATTTGGTTGCCCTTGACCGCCCGCTCAACATGTTCGGCCCGCTCGTATTTTTTTAATTTTTGTTTTATTTTATTTTTTGTGGGGGGGGGGGAGCAATCTTAAACGCCAAACATACCATTTTATGCATTTGCAAGGATCAAAATGCGCCCCGTTGCCAGTTTGTTCTTTTCAGTATGCAATTCTGTATTGATAAAACTTGCCATTTTTATTTTTCTATGTCAAAATGCTGTTCATTCAATCAGGTTCTGAGCATTCTTAAACTCATTTTAAAGCCCATATAGACTAGTTTACAAGGGGGATTAGACCACGCTGCAAGGTCACTAGACAGATGGTTTATATTATCAAATCAGATCATGGGGGACCAATGGTCACCGATTAGGCATTGTTTGCTATATAGAGGGCGCAAGTAGCTGCTGTATTTCAAAGCCAAAAATAATTTCTGTGTTGGTCTTGATATTCATTGTACATTAAACTTGTCTTTTACCATATTAAAAGTGTTTTGTAGACTTTGGTTGTTTAAATGCTTGACATCCCAATGATTTTTTTTTAATTTAAAAAATGGGGGGAGGGAGGGGGAGGGGGGTGGGAAAGAAGAAAAGGAAAATGAAGTTAAACAAATAACAATAATAATAATTTAAAAAACCGCCCGCCCGCCTCTGCTCCAGAAAAGCAATCGAGGACAACCAAATATTAAAACAAAAATTGGCCTAAGGGAAGCTGAACAACAGCCCGGATTAGAGTAATCCTACGTGTTGGTATCTTGAAATACCCTATGTTTAATATGTGCGTATAATAAATGCAGCTTTTATCAAAACGAGGTGATAAGGGACTGTTATATATATTTTTAACACTCCAAAACGAGGTGAACCGACTCCTAAAAGAGTGGATTTAAATTCTCAACGAGTACAAGGCTCTTAAAAGATTGATTTCAAATCCCAAACGGAAACAAGGCTCCTACTAGAGGAGCGGATATACAGTTGCAAACGAAGCAAAATGACTCCTCATGTAGTGGATTTCACTCCAAAAAGAAGTGTAAAGGACTCCAAAAAGATTGGATTTTCCATTCTTTTTAAAGAGCAATGTTGTGATCTCATGCGGAGATGTTGACTTGGCAAGATGTGCCTGTACGAGAGTTTATATTACAGTCTTGGTCGTGCATTTGATCTTTGTAGGAAATCACACAACTATCGTCCTCTGGTTGTCCAGGACCCCAATCTATAGAGGAAAAAACATTAATACATACATTTAAGTATATGATGAATAATAAAGGACATCAATATTTGACAGGGGAATCCTGAACCACACCAAAATCCCAAAACTAATGTCAGAGAATATCATAGGCACTGGTATGGAAAGCAACTGAACTAAAATGGATGTAGCATGTTTTGGAACCAAACTCATTCTTTGAAGCAAGTTGTTATCATCAGTCTACTAGAAATTAGTACATTCATTCAAAGAGTCAATTCCGATAATAATAATAAAAGTGGATGTAGAGTGTTTTACATACACACGGATATTATTGAAATTGTAATAAATATCATTCAATGAAATCAACATTACTCTTTAATTATTGCCATTTGTATCAGTCTGGAGAGGCAGGTGATCAAAGAGGCTGACATCGTTGATCTCGGCTACAGCTTACGAGAACAGACAGCATTATTTAAAGCCCCTCTGCACTAGTTTGCCGTGGAGGGATTAAACCTCCATGCAAGGTGGTTATCTAATCAAATCAACTCGTAGCTGACATAAGAAAAAGGGCATCATGGGGATCAACGAGTACCGCTTAGGCATTGTTGGCTGTATAGAGGGCGCAAGTAGCTATAAGTAGTGCAATGTGGCTTTAAAGGCCTAACTTAAGGGTCTCGTTGTAAGTCAGGCTCGTGGACCATCGGGCTCATGGGGTCGTCAATCCATGCCCTGTCGGTTTCATGTGTTTAGAGCCTCATGTTGTCAGTCTTTTGAGCGGTTAGTCTCTGAGCAGTCGGTCTATTGTGTCGTTGGTCTTGAGGACCGTCGGTCTCTTAGGCTTTCGGTCTCTTTGTGTTGTTGGTCATGTGGGCTTTCAGTCCTTTGGGTCATTGGTCTCATGAGCTGTCAGTCTCTTGGGCTGTTGGTCTTGTATGCTGTTGGTCTCGTAGCTCTAAGTCTCGTTGACTATCAGTATTGTGGACCGGTGGTCTTGTGGGCTGTTGGTCTCGTGGTTGTAAGTCTCGTGGGATGTTGGTCTTGTGGGCTGTTGGTCTCTTGGCTCTAAGTCTCGTTGACTATCAGTATTGTGGACTGATGGTCTTGTGGGCAGTCGGTCTCTTGCGTTGTTCGTCTTGAGGACCGTAGGTCCGTTGGGCTATCGGTCTCGTGTGCTGTTGGTCTTGTGGCCCTCCAGTCTTCGAGTCATTGGTCTCATGAACTGTCAGTCTTTGGGATGTTGGTCTAGTAGGATGTTGGTCTCGTGGCTCTAAGTCTCGTTGACTATCAGTCTTGTGGACCGATGGTCTTGTGGGCTGTTAGTCTCGTGGTTGTAAGTCTCGTGGGATGTTGGTCTTGTGGGCTGTTGGTCTCTTGGCTCTAAGTCTCGTTGATTGTCAATCTTGTGGGGTTGTTGGTGTTAAGGGCTCTCAGTCTCGTTGATTGTATCCCTCTGAACTCACCTCTATACGGGCTGGTAGTTCCTGCTCTATCAGTCACACACACCCACGGCGCGTTGATAGTCAATCTGTTGCAATTCATCCAAGCCCAAGAGTTGGCAAATGAGGTCTTGGAAAGAGCAAATTCCTCTGGGTTCTCTAGAAATGCCAGGGATGGACCAATCACATCTCCGTTGCCAAGGGGTAACCGCATCTAGACCATCGCAGAAATCATGTGCTCTTGCCAGTTGCGTGACTTGTCGCCGTCAAAGAGGAAACATTTTGTTACTCCATACACCCAGTCACCTGGGCAGATTTCTATCATAGGTCGAAATAGAAACAAAATTGATGAAGTTATTACAGAAGAAGGAAGGTGAGAAGCATGTTATATGGCAGATTCTCTGGGGTATAAAAACCAAACAAAATCATTATGGCATTCATGTAATGCAATTCTATACAGGTAATGCCACTTTGAACCGGTAATGCCACTTTGGACAGGTAATACCACTTTGGACCGGTAATGCCACTTTGGGCAGGTAATGCAAATTTGTTCAAAAAATTAACATGTTATAATTATTATAATGAAAGGACTACACACCCTCAAGAAAGATTACCGAGAATCATTTCATGTGACTCCTCAATCCTCACTCTCTCTCACATGGTGCACCTCACAAAAATTATTACCAATTGATTTGGGATAAAATACTCTTTCATAAGATGTTCACTAAATTACTGTTCATAGATGGTTCTTAAAACAATTAGCAAGTGATTCTGTATCAGGGGCGTACGCAGGGTTTTTTCAAGGGGGGGGGGGTTTTAAAATATTTTGCTCCCGTAAATTTGAAAATCGCGCCGGCCGAAAAGTCGCTCAGTGGGGGGGGGGGGGGGGGGGGGGGGTAAGCGGATTTTTTTTTTTTTTTTTTTGGTCTCAAAATTTAGTTAAGAGTCAAAGTTAGGTTTTTTTTAGGGGGGGTTTACATACATTGAAATACCAAAGGGGGGGTTTGAACCCCCAAAACCCCCCCCCCCCCTGCGTACGCCCCTGTTCTGTATCATTGTTGAAAGTTGATGAAAAACTGCTTAATTTTTGTATGAATGCTACTTATTAAATTCCTTCTAGCATGCTAGAGGGTTAGAACAGTAAAAGGCTTCTACTGTTCTAACCCTCGAGCATGCAAAACATCCTGAACAAATTCTTAAATCACAAAGATATTCATGGTTTTCTTTTGAAAGCGTCACTGGTCAACACCCTCTAACAGTAAATTCTCCAAACATTTTTTGAATTTCCCAACCGTTTTTCCATGAAAATAAGACATGAGACAGGATTGTTAAAATCATTCAACTTGAAATGTCTTGAATGCATTATAGAGGCAAATCATACCCTTTTTTTCGATTTACATTCACCTAAATTGTAATTAAGTTGTAATAATATAGTTGGGAGAATTAAGGAATCGATCAGATTGGCTTTTCCCAATTTGTATCATTATAATGGTCCGTTTTCAATCAAACTTTCAGGATATCTGTAATTGTACATCTAGCATTAAAGTCACTACCTTAGCACCATTTTCTCTCATTTGAACAATGTTACCAAGTCCCTTTAACCTATTATTAATGAACTACATTACTTAGAATCATGAGTGCATACATCATATGTTACAATGTCGGGCAAGCCCAAGGTAAACTTGCATGTTGTTAAGAATAACCTTTATTTCAAAATGTAAGGATAAAATCTAAATATGATAGTAAAACCGGCTTATTGTTATTATAGATAAATTGACTGCTTTGAAAGAGGCTGTTTTATAGGCTCAAGGGGACGTGCACACCCGGCCATGAAGCCGCGCCTAGATGGGCGGGCGCGCCAGGGGTCATGGCAGGATGTGCACGTCCCCGAGAGCCAACAGCCAGGCCTCGAATATTAAAGCAGTCGATATGTCTTTTAAATGCCGATGGAAACATCTACCAAGAATTCTTACCTTATCCTGTTATTGAGTTAAGATTAAAGGTTAAAACATCACCGAAACTGTCTGTAAAATCTTCGCTGGAAACATGTCTGAAAGTTTCAATCATTTAGGAATCGCAGACACAAAGCACTGTAATGTGCCCGAGCTCGCTCAAAGGACAATATTAACACGTACACGAATGGGGATCTCAATATTTACTATTTTCCCGATACCCAGAATATTGACTGTTACTGGCATTGTTCGTTTCTTTACGGGAATGGCTTGAATCACGACTCCAATTTCGACCAATCAGATGGCTAGATTTCTAAAGAAAGGTATATATCATTCAATATTATCTGCATCATACCAATTTCGCAACGTGTTCCATTGTATCCCTCTGGGCACGTGCAGCTGAACCCTTCAAGTTCCTCCGAGCAGGTTCCTCCATTAAGACACGGCTGCGAGTCACATGCTGTGCAGTATAGAACATACATAATACGATCGGGTGTTCAAACTTCACATTCATTTTAAAATTTAGCCAAGAGCTCAGTATGGACTGGTATCAGTCTGGTGTCATTGGGGACTTTTAGATTTGCACAACGACAACGTGATTGCTACGATTGACGTCCTTTTAATGCACTGCCTTGAATGGACGTCACACGTATCAGTCCACGCAAATCTCGCTGGTATACTACTAATACTACTAGAACTAACAAAATGATAACAGGTCAGTTCGTGGAGCTATAGATAGTTCCCTCCCATAGATCGTGCATGTGGGAGGGGAACTATTTAGAGCTTCATTCATGTTTCCTTTTTTTGAATGGCAACTGCGCGCAACAAACGAATTCACTGCTCTTTGTAATATACGATAGAAATGTGAAGCGCATTACACTTTAATAAGTAAACGTAAAAAAAACGAAATCCAAAAAACAACATACCTGGAGGTGCGCAGTACAACTTGATTATGTCCCTCCCTTCGTCTGGCGTCTTGACGTCATACGCAGGGTGATCACGAGGCAGATACTTAATGAGTTGCTTGACCCATTCGCCTGTATATTCAGACACTGTATTGGGGCATATGTCCTCTGGTATTTCATCGCATATCTCAAGACCACGGGTGCCTGTGTTACAACACATAAAACAAAATTTAGCTACAGCAAACACTACACAAATGATATATGAAATAAAACAACTAAACATCCAGATCATTGTTATTTGATGTGAACTTAATTAACCTCAGGATTTATCCGTTTCTGAAAGATAATCTGACAAATAAAGTTCAATATGCTTTCTTTTATCGCATTCTAACTATTACCAAAAATGAATGCTGAATACAGAATAGCACCAAAATGGACGGCGAATATAACCCAAATTGCACGTACGTGCAATTAGATTATTCATTGAATACCATGTGACCAAGAATCCTCCAATCATACGTAAAGGGTCAACTTAGGTTGGGCAAGGAGGGGAAAGAGGGGAGGGGCTTACTATTAAGATCCTAGTTGCTTACATAATCAGGGAAGGAATGAATAAATCATGACTTCTATTGTTCGGTTTTTTTTAAACGTTCAGGTGGTGCAAACATGTGGTAAAATAGGCGAATATTTTGTTATTTATGGGCTCGTTACTCCTCTTCCTTTTAATGTATTTTGTTTTCTTTTTTATATCTGTATTTATTTGTTTGGAACTCTTAAAAAAAATATTTTGTCAAATTACGGCCCTCTTACATTTAATTATGTATGTCTCTCTAAAGTAAACATTTTCTGTCCCTGTCATTTTGTTCAAGTCTCCGAGGAAGCTATTCCTTTACATGCTATGCTTTTCTATAAGTTCCTGCACATTTCACAGCTGTGTGCTTTTCTTGTCTGGTTTTCCTGTATATGATAATAGGTATCAAACAAATTTGATGATATGTAACTGTGTAGTTTGATTATTTTTTTAATTACTATAATCCGTTTTTTTTTATTATTAAACAATGTCTTTTATGTATATTTTTGTTATATATTGTGTATCTACATGTAAAATGTGAACCAATAAAACTCAGCTTACTCAACTCAAGAATAAACAAAAAACAAAATATTAATTACAAAATCACATAATCAATCCC